>JAQQPU010008686.1:14688-34893 GCA_029168905.1 Artemia sp. Kazakhstan ARC1039 | reverse complement strand
AAAACACCTTTTTCTATTTGGAAATCAACTACGCTGAACAAAATGGCTATCTCACACTTTTGATGGGATGTGTTTATGGGAATGATGGGCGTGGGGGGGTTTAGTTGCCTTCCAATCACTTTCGACTATTCAAAGGGCATTAGTCCTAGAAATCAACTACGCTAAACAAAATGGCTATCTCAAAATTTTGATCGGATGTGTTTGGGGGAATGATGGGCGTGGGGGGGGGGGCTAGTTGCCCACCAATTGCTTTCGACTACTAAAAAGGGCGCTAGCCCTTTGAATTTCCAATCGAATGAGCCTGTTTTGAAGTTTCTATGACAACACCTTCTATAAAAACCTTATATGCTCCCAGGGCATAACTTATTACCCTTTCCCGAGGGTTGTGGATAGTGTCTTCCTCAAAAAGATATTTTCTATCTGGAAATCAGTTACGCTGACAACATGCCTATCTCAAATTTTGATTGGATGATTTTGGGGGAATGATTGGCATGGGGTGGGCTAGTTGCCCTCCAATCACTTTCGACTATTAAAGAGGCACTAGCCCTTTGAATTTCCAATCAAATGAGCCTGTTTTGCAGTTTCTAAGACAGTGCCTTCTATAAAAACTTTATATGCCCCCAGGGCATAACTTAAAACCCTTGCCCCGAGGGTTGTGGATAGTGTCCTCCTCAAAAAGATTCTTCGATCTGGAAATCAGCTACGCTGACAAAATATCTATCTCAAAATTTTGATCGGATGTGTTTGGGGGAATGATGGGTGTGGGCGGGGAGGCTAGTTGCCCTCCAATCACTTTCGAATATTAAAAAGGGCAATAGCCCTTTGAATTTCAAATCGAATGAGCCTGTTTTGAAGTTTCTACGACAACGCCTTCTATAAAAGCCTTATATGCCCCCAGGGCATAACTTAAAACCCTTGCCCTGAGGGTTGTGTGGGAGTGTCCTCCTCAAAAACCTTTTTTCTATCTGGAAATCAACTACATTGAACAAAATGGCTGTCTCACAATTTTAATTGGATGTGTTTGGGGGAAAGACGGGTGTGGGGGGGGGGGGGACTAGTTGCCCTCCAATCACTTTCGACTATTGAAAAGTGCACTAGCCCTTTGAATTTCAATCGAAAGAGCCTTTTTTGAAGTTTCTACGACAACGCCTTCTATAAAAACCTTATATGCCCCCATGGTATGTCCTCCTTAAAAACACCTTTTTCTATGCGGAAATCAACTACGCTGAAAGAAATAGCTTTCTCACAATTTTGATTGGATATGTTTAGGGGAATGATGGACGTGGGGGGTCTAGTTGCCCTCCAATCACTTTCGACTATTAAAAATGGCACTAACCCTTTTAATTTCCAATCGAATGAGCCTGTTTTGAAGTTTTTACGACAATGCCTTCTACAAAAACCTTATATGCCCCCAGGACATAACTTAAAACACTTGCCCCAAGGGTTGTGGGGGAGTGTCCTCCTCAAAAAGATCTTTTCTATCTGGAAATCAGCTACGCTGACAAAATGCCTATCTCAAAATTTTGATCGGATGTGTTTCGGGGAATGATGGGCGTGGGGGGAGGGGGCTAGTTGCCCTCCAATAGCTCCGGACTATTAAAAATGGCACTAGCCCTTTGAATTTCTAACCGAATGAGCCTGTTTTGAAGTTTCTACTACAAAAGTCTTATATGCCCCAGGGCATAACTTAAAACCCTTGCCCTGAGGGTTTTTTGGGAGTGTCCTCCTCAAAAACCTATTTTCTATCTGGAAATCAATTACGTTGAACAAAATGGGTACCTCACAATTTTGATTGGATGTGTTTGGGGAAAAGATGGGCGTTGGGGGCTAATTGCCCTCCAATCACTTTCGACTATTGAAAAGTGCACTAGCCCTGTGAAATTCAATCGAATAAGCTTTTTTGAAGTTTCTACGACAACGCCTTCTATAAAAACCTTATATGCCCCCAGGGCATAACTTAAAACCCTTGCCCTGAGGGTTTTGGGGGAGTATCCTCCTCAAAAAAACATTTTCTATCTTGAAATAAACTACGCTGAACAAAATGGCTATCTCAAAATTTTGATTGGATGTGTTTAGGGGAAAACGGGCGCGGGGGGGGGCTAGTTAACCTCCAATTCCTTTCGACTATTAAAAGGGCACTAGCCCTTTGAATTTCCAATCGAATGAGCCTGTTTTGAAGTTTCTACGACCACGGCTTCAATAAAAACCTTATATGCCCCCATGGCATAACTTAAAGCCCTTGCCCTGAGGGTTGTGGGGGAGTATCCTCCTCATAAATATACTTTCTATTTGGAAATCAACAAAGCAGAACAAAATTGCCATCTCACAATTTTGATTGGATGTGTTTGGGGGAATGATGGGCGTGTGTGTGGGGGGTCTAGTTGCCCTCCAATCACTTTCGACTATTAAAAAGGGCACTGGTCATTTGAATATTCAATCGAATGAGCCTTTTTTGAAGTTTCTACGACAACGCTTTCTATAAAAACCTTTTATTTCCCCAGGGCACAACTTAAAACTCTTGCCCCAAGGGTTGTGGAGGAGGGTCCTCCTCAAAAAGATATTTTCTATCTGGAAATCAACTACGCTGACAAAATTTCCATCGCAAAATTTTGATTGAATGTGTTTGGGGGATTGATGGGCGTTGGGGGGGGGGGGCTTGTTGCCCTGCAATCACTCTGGACTATTAAAAAGGGCACTAGTCCTATGAATTTTTAATGGAATAAGTCTGTTTTGAAGTTTCTATGACAACGCCTTCTATATAAAGCCTTGGATGCCCCCAGGACATAACTTAAAACCTTTGCCCTGAGGGTTTTGGGGGAGTGTCCTCCTCAAAAACCTATTTTCTATCTTGAAATAAACTAAGCTGAACAAAATTGGCTATCTCAAAATTTTGATTGGATGTTTTTTGGGAATGAGGGGCGTGGGGGGGCTAGTTTCCCTCCAATCCCTTTTAACTATTAAAAGGGCACTAGCCCTTTGCATTTCCAATCGAATGAGCCTGTTTTGAAGTTTCTACGACCACGCCTTCAATAAAAAGCTTATATGCCCCCATGGCATAACTTAAAACCCTTGCCCTGAGGGTTGTGGGGGAGTTTCCTCCTCAAACACATATTTTCTATCTGGAAATCAACAACACTGAACAAAATTGCTATCTCACAATTTAGATTGGATGTGTTTGGAGGAATGATGGGCATGGGGGGCTAGTTGCCCTCCAATCACTTTCGACTATTAAAAAGGGC
This sequence comes from Artemia sp. Kazakhstan ARC1039, assembly GCA_029168905.1. Taxonomy (NCBI): domain Eukaryota; kingdom Metazoa; phylum Arthropoda; class Branchiopoda; order Anostraca; family Artemiidae; genus Artemia; species Artemia sp. Kazakhstan ARC1039. The sequence goes on along the minus strand of JAQQPU010008686.1, from coordinate 31,654 downwards.
ACTAGCCCTTTGAATTTCCAATCAAATGAGCCTGTTTTGAAGTTTCTACGACAACGCCTTCTATAAAAACCTTACTTGCCCCCAGGGCATAACTTAAAACGCTTGCCCCAAGGGTTGTGGGGGAGTGTCCTCCTCAAAAAGATATTTTCTATCTGGAAATCAGCTACGCTGACAAAATGCCTATCTCAAAATTTTGATCGGATGTGTTTGGCGGAATGATGGGCGTAGGGGGGGGGGGGCTAGTTGCCCTCCAATTGCTCTGGACTATTAAAAAGGGTAGTAACCCTTTGAATTTCCAATGGAATGAGCCTGTTTTGAAGTTTTTACGACAACGCTTTCTATAAAAACCTTATACACCCCCAGGGCATAACTTAAAACTCTTGCCCCAAGTGTTGTGGGGGAGTGTCCTCCTCAAACCCCTATTTTCTATCTGGAAATCAACTACGTTGAACAAAATGGGTATGTCACAATTTTGATTGGGTGTGTTTGGGGGAAAGATGGGTGTGGGGAGGGGGGGCTAGTTGCCCTCCAATCACTTTCGGCTATTAAAAAGGGCGCAAGCCCTTTGAATTTCCAATCGAATGAGCCTTTTTTGAAGTTTCTACGACAACGTCTTCTATAAAAACCTTATATGCCCCCGGGGCATAACTTAAAACCCTTGCCCTGAGGGTTGTGGGGGAGTCTCCTCCTCAAAAACACATTTTCTATCTTGAAATAAACTACGCGGAACAAAATTGCTATCTCAAAAATTCATTTGATGTGTTTGGGAGAATGATGGGCGGGGAGGAAGGGGCCTGGCTAGTAGCCCTCCAATCACTTTCAACTATTACAAGGGCACTAGCCCTTTAAATTTCCAATCGATTGAGCCTCTTATGAAGTTTTCTACGACAACGCCTTCAATAAAAACCTTATATGCCCCCAGGGCATAACTCAAAACCCTTGCCCTGAGGGTTGTGGGGGAGTGTCCTCCTCAAAAACATATTTTCTATCTAGAAATCAATTACGCTGAACAAAATAGCTATCTCACAATTTTTATTGGATTTGTTTGGGGGAATGATTGGCTTGAGGTGGGGGGGCTAGTTGCCCTCCAATCACTTTCGACTGTTAAAAAGGGCACTAAAACTCTCGATTTCCAATAGAATGAACGCCTTTTGAAGACTCTACGACAACCCCTTCTATATGAAGTGCCCTGCCTTAAAGAAAAAAAATAATAAACTGTAGATTGTGTCAACATTGATCTAATATGCCCTCAGGGCATAAGTTAAAAACCTTGCCTAAGGGTTGTGGGGGAGTGTCTTCCTCAAAAAGATATTTTCTAGTTGGAAATCAACTACGCTGAACAAAATGGCTATCTCAAAATTTCGATTGGATGTGTTTGGGGGAATGATGGGTATGGGGGGGCTAGCTGCCCTCCAATCACTTTCGACTATTAAAAAGGGCACTAGTCACTCCAATTTCCAATCGAATGAGCCCTTTTCGAAGTTCCTATGACAACTCGTTCGATACGAAGTGCCCGGGTATGAAGAAAAAACAAAAAACAAAAAAAATACATTGCGCCCACATCGTTCTTTACTTAGACAGCGCTAGAGCGCTGCCTATGATACTTTCCAGACCTCTCACTAACCGACTGCCATCTTTTCAAGCACTTTGATAGCTCTCTTACTGGTAGAAACTTCGTCAATATGGACAGAAAAGGCTTTCGTCGACTTTACAAAATCCCGAGCCCCACATTTTTATGCCGACAGAATTAATTGAATTGTGTTACGTTCGTTAAAGTGCAGTAAACAAAATGCCGCTTATTTTGATCAATTCTATTAAGTAATCAGTGAGATGAAAATACTCATAAAATCGGACAAAGCCTTTGAATTCTCCGAAATAATCAGCTAAGTTTCACGAATTGATATATAATTATCAGTAACAATCAGTTATTCAGTTATTCAAAATAATGATCAGTTTTTCAGTGTAGTATATTTAGTCTGTAGTCCATTCGATCACACAGAACGTTTCTGCATGGGTTGGAAAACACCAACATTATGCAGATTTGCCTTTTCCTGTAGTAGTCATAGACAGCGCAATCGCACTGCCTAAGTAAAAAACGATGATGGCACAATGTATATTTTATTTTTCCATATAATAAAATATGTATATTTTATTTTTCCATACCAGGGCACTTCCTATCGAATGAGTTGTAGAAACTTCGAAAAGGGCTCATTCGATTGGAAATTGGAGTCGGTAGTGCCCTTTTTAATAGTCGAAAGTGATTGAAGGGCAACTATCTCCCCCCACGCCCATCATTCCCCCGAACACATCCAATCACTTCAAAAAGGGCTCATTCAATTGGAAATTGGAGTGGTTTGTGCTCTTTGTAATACTCGAAAGTGATTGGAAGGCAACTAACACCCCTTCCACGCCCAACATTTCCCCAAAAATATCCAATCAAAATTATGAGATAGCCATTTTGTCAGCGTAGTTGATTTCCAGACAAAACTTATGTTTTTGAGGAGGACACTATAGCCATTTTGTTCAACTTAGTTCTAAGTTCTGGAAATTAGGTCTTTGAGGATGACAACCCCCCCCTCCCCAGCCCTAAGGGCAAGTGTTGTAAGGTATGCCCTGTGGGCATATTAAGTTTCATAGAACGCGTTGTTGCAGAAACTTCAAAAACGGCTCATTCGACTGGAAATTTAAATGGTTAGTGCCCTTTTTATTAGTCGAAAGTGATTGGAAGGCAACCACCACCCCTTCCACACCCCCCATTTCCCCAAACACATCAACTCAACATTTTGAGATAGCCATTTTGTTCCACGCAGATTAAAGCTCAGAAAATTTTACCTTTGAGCAGGACACTCCCCCCACAGTCTCCAGAGCAAGGGTTATAAGTTATGCCCTGGGGGTATATAAGGTTTATATTGAAATCTTTGTCCTAAAAAATTGAAAAAGGCTCATTCGATTGGAAATTGAAAGGGGTAGTGCCTTTTGTAATAGTTATTAAATAAAAAAAACAAGTTTTTTAAACTGGAAGTAAGGAGCGACATTAAAACTTAAAACGAACAGAAATTATTCCGTTTGTGAAAGGGGCTGTCCCTCCTCAACGCTTCGCTCTTTACGCTAAAGTTTTATATTGTTTTAAAAAATAAAGCTGTGAGACAGAGTCAAACTTTAGCGTAAAGAGCGAGGTGTTGAGGAGGGGACAGCCCCTTTCATATACGGAATAATTTTTGTTCGTTTTAAGTTTTAATGTCGCTCCTTACTTTCAGTTTAAAAAACTTGTTTTTGTTATTTAATTTCTGATCGTTTTTTAGTTAATGCAGCTTTTATTTTGACTCACCGTCATTGAATAAGTAAACAAAATTTGCATAAAAATTTTACTCTTCTTTTGCTAAATGGATGTCTCTAAATTTGGTTATGACGTAATTTACAAATTAACTTACGTAACTAACTTCTAAATTCGTATATTTTTATTCTGGCAAAAAATACAAAGTTGCAGATTTTTGTGAGAAGGGTTTTCAAAATTATGATGGGCCAGTGCAGAAAAAGCTTCTTCCTCCTTAAGCTTTGTCTTTTTAAGGCAGGCATCAATGGAATCATGTGGTGATACCTATATAGGTCGTACCATGAGATCTCTGCATCACCGATTAAAAGAACATGCTGATTCCTTTGATGCCTGCCTTAAAAAGACAAAGCTTAAGGAGGAAGATACTTTTTCTGCACTGGCCCATCATATTTTTGAAAACCCTTCTCATTCCGTTGATTTTGAACAGGCTCAACTTATTGCTATTGTTCCACAACTCTTAAAGCAGAAAATCAGAGAAGCTCTGGAAATTGATAAAAACAAACCAGCCATTAATAAAGACAATGGAGAGTTTCGCATCAGTGAAATTTGGGAACCCATACCCTTAGGCTAAGAACTCGCAAAAAACTCCACCCTACTTTTATAGACCCAACCTTTTTGAGATCTACTAGGATAGCGGCCATCAATGCCTCTACCAAAATCCGGGCCATATTACAACAATAATTCCAGGTTCGACTTATTATTAGTGTTGTTCAGTGATTTTAGTTTTATTTTATTTAGTGATTTTATATTCTGGCAAGAGTCTTGAATTTGAACCTGATGATGACAGGCACAGGTACTGTCGAAAGTATCGTTCCAAGATAACACAATACCTGACATCCATAGCTTAGGTAAGCTTATTACCATTATCATGTACAAGAGTCAGGTTTGTCTCAGAGAATATATTAATTTACCTTCCCCCATAAAAACTTCCTTCATGGACAGATCCTCCAACATAACCTCCGACCGCCCCCCCCCTTACTACGAGAAAAAAACCCTCCTGAAAACTTCTGTATACTTCCCAATAACCAATACTATATGTTAACATTGGGTAAAGTTCATAACTTTTAGCCCTCCCCTCGGGGACTTCGGGGGATTAAGTCATCCTAAAAGACATAGTTATCATATTTTCGACCATGTTGAACAAAGTGGCTATCTAAAAATTTTGATCGGGTGACTTTGGGAAAAAATGAGCGTGGGAGGGGGCCTAGTTGCCCTCCATTTTTTGTCACATTCCAATGAGCCCTCCCACGATATTCTAGGACCACTGGGTCGATACGATGACCCCTGGGGAAAAAAACAACAAATAAACACGCATCCGTGATCTTTCTTCTGGCAAAAAATGCAAAGTTCCACATTTTTGTAGATAGGAGCTTGAAACCTCTACAGTAGGGTTCTCTGATACGCTGAATATGATGGTGTGATTTTCATTAAGGTTCTATAATTTTTAGGGGGTCTTTCCCCCTTTTTTTGAAAATCAGCCAAATTTTCTCAGGCACGTAACTTTTGATGGGTATTACTAAACTTGATGAAAGTTAAATATTTGAAATCAGCATTGATATCTGATTCTTTTGATGTATCTATTGGTATCAAAAACCCGTTTTCTAGAGTTTCGGTTACCATTGAGCCGGGTCGCTCCTTACTTACAGTTCGTTACCACGAACTGTTTGAAAAGTGATTGGAGAGCGACTAACGCCCCTCTCATGCCCACCATTTACCCAATCACATCCAATCAAAATTTTGAGATATCTATTTTGTTCAACGTAGTTAAAACTTCTGTAAATTAGGTCTTTTAGGATGATAAGTCCCTCAGAGTCCTCAGTGCAAGGGTTGTAAGTTATACCCTGGGGCATATAAGGTTTATATAGAAATTTATTGTAGAAATTTCAAAAAGGGCTCATTTGATTGAAAATTGATTTTGCCCTTTTTAATAGTCAAAAGTGAGTGGAGAGTAATTACCCTCCTCTCATGTCCACCATTTCTCCAAAAACATTCAATCAAAGTTTAAAGATAGCCATTTTGTTCAACGTAGTTGAAAATTCTGGAAATTATGTATTTAAGGATGAAAAACCCCCCAGAGCCCCCAGGGCAAAGGTTGTAAGTTATACCATGGGGGCCAATAAGGTTTTTTATAGATAAAGTTGTCGTAAAACTTCAAAAGGGGCCCAATCAATTGAAAATTGAGAGGGCTAGTGCCCTTTTTAACAGTCGAAAGGGATTGGAGGGTAACTAACCCCCCTCTCACGCCCACCATTCCTCCAAACACATCCAATCAAAATTTTCCGATAGCCATTTTGTTCAACTTAGTAGAATGTTCTGGGAGTTCGGTCTTTTAGAATAAGATCCCCCCCCCCTTCAGCCCTCAAGGCAATGGTTGTAAGTTATGCTCTGGGGGCATGTAAAGTTTTTATTGAAAGTGTTATCTTTCACTAAAAGTGCAACTGTTGGCCTTGGGAAGGCAAACGGGTTTTGAGCCCAACTTATGTTAATTTCTTGTCGTTTTGAATTTGACTCGGTTATTTATTGTAATTTCTGTTCGTTTTGGTTTTATTTATTTATCGATGCTGATTTTTGGTAGTTTTACGCTTGGTAGATTATTTGATTTTATTTTTGCTCATTTTTTGTTTAATGGAGTTCTTTACCCCAAACACATCCAATCAAATTTTTAGATAGCCATTTTGTTCAGCGTAGTTGATTTCCAGATAGAAAATATGTTTTTGAAGAGGACACTCTCCCACAACCCTCTGTGCAAGGGTTTTAAGTTGTACCCTGGGTGCATATAAGGTTTTATAGAAGGCATCGTCGTAGAAACTTCAAAAGAGGCTCATTCGATTGGAAATTCAAAGAGCTAGTGCCCTTTTTAATAGTCAAAAGTGATTTGAGGGCACCTAGCCCCCCACGCCCATCATTCCCCAAAACACATCCAATAAAAATTTTAATATAGCCATTTTCTTCATTGTAGGTTAGTTGATTTCCAGATAGAAAATATGTTTTTGAGGAGGACACTCCCCCACAACCCTCAAGGCAAGGGCTAGAAGTTATGCACTGGGGGAATATAAGGTTTTTTGAGGAGGACAACCCCCAAAACCCCAAGGACAATGATTTTAAGTTATGCCCTGGACGGTATATAAGGTTTTTATAGAAGGCTTTGTCGAAGAAACTTCAAAAGAGGCTCATTCGGTTGGAAATTCAAAGGAATAGTGCCCTTTTTAATAGTTTCGAGGGATCGTAGGTCAGCTAGTCCCCCCCTCAAGGCCTTCATTCCCCCAAAAACATCCAATCAAAATTTTGAGATAGCCATTTTGTTCAGCGTAGTTGATTTTCAGATAGAAAATGTGTTTTTGAGGAGGACACTCCCCCACAACCCTCAGGGCAAGGGTGAGAAGTTATGCACTGGGGGAATATAAGTTTTTTATTGAGATCTTTGTCGTAGAAACTTGAAAAAAGGCTCATTCAATTTAAAATTCGATTAAAATTCAAAGAACAAAATTTGCACTTTACTGAAAAAAATAAAAATGTTTTTCTTTTATAACTTTAATAAATCAAGTAATATTAACATTTTGATTACCAAATATCAGTATATGTATATTAAACTGACAATGACACATTCATTTGTATTTTTTTCAGTAAAGTGCAAATTTTGTTCTGGCCTTCGGAAGGCATAGGGGTTTTGCGCCAAATTATTTTAATTTCTGCTCGTTTTGAGTTTGACTCGGTTATTTATTGTAATTTCTGTTCGTTTTGGGTTTTATCTATTTACCGATGCTGATTTGTGGTAGTTTAACCCTTTGTAGATTATTTGATTTTATTTTTGCTCATTTTTTGTTTAATGGAGTTCTTTACTTTTCTTTGAAAAACTTATTTTGTGGAAAAAGTTTTTTTAATTAATTGCCAAAAAATGGCAGAACGCTAAGCATACTCAATCTGGAATGCTTTGAGATACTGGCGAAACCCTGAATAGGTACACTAAGGCACAACATTTGGGAGGGGGTAGACTATTTTTCCTAGAGATGGAGACGTGTGTTTTCAGGCTACTATTTTTAATTTTTCCAGGGGTCATTTTGATTAATTTAGGGAGAGGGTGAAGTAACCACTCGCTTCCTATGAAAATGTGACCCAGGGCATAGACTGAACAAAAATCGGTAAATGGACTAAACAGACACTCTGCATACTCTATTAGGTTCAAGTTAAGTGCACACTGACATATTTGTAAAATAAATTATATTATTTCCTCTGTGATTTAATTTTTTGGAGTATGAGGGGCGTAAGATCAAGAGGTATCTAATGAGCCTAACGGAACATTTCACACTGTATGTAAAATTTCGCATTTCACTCTTTCCTACTCCTGTGTTTCCCCTGTTCCCCTTGTCAAATGGTGGTAATACTCTCTGCTTTATCTAAGTGGAATCAAGGGGCCCTATGGTCTCTCTCTGATGCTCAAGAATTGATAGGAAACTGTTTAGCAGCATTGATTTTGGGGTACCGAGGGAAAAGCAATGATTCTTTTTAAAAAAATCATGGAAAAGGGACCTACAATTTTGGGAACAGAAACGAGCATATAATTTTTTTTTCTGTTCATTTTTAGATGTTTCCCTCCCTCAGCACAGAATGTAAATTACAGCTTTCTCCTCTCCTTCTAGTTATAGGGGATTATAATGACGAACCTTCAATAGCAGTAACTCACTAAGTTATCCAAATCTAGGAGCGATATTAGTGGGAATCGTCCTCAGAGTTGAGGGGACAAAAGTCCCCTTCTTATTAAGGAGAAATTTTTTTTTATCTTGGATATTTATCCTTTCCTTTGAGAAGTAAATACTTTAAATGAGCTCTTTTTCTCAATGTATTCCTGTAAAAAGTTTTTTTCTTAAATTCAATTGCTATCAAGCTAAAGGCATGCAATGAAAACAGATCATAGGCAGCACAATCGTTCTGCCTAAGTAAAGAACGATGTTAGCACAACGTATTATTTTTTTTTCCTTTAGACCATCGCACTTGATATCGAAGGAGTTGTCGTTGAAACTTCAAAAAGGGCTCATTCGATGTGAAACTGGAGTGGATTGTGCCCTTTTTAATAGTCGAAAGTGATTGGAAGGCACCTAACACCCCTTCAACGCCCACCATTTCCCCAAACACATCCAATCAAAATTTTGCGATAGCCATTTTGTTCAACGTAGTTGATTTTTATATAGAAATTACGTTTAGGAGGTGAACCGTAAGTAATATGTGATATATATTTAAAATATAAAAAATAAAATAGTTTCCTTCTAAAAATATTTCTGATATAAATTAAACTCCCCCTAATTGAGTTTAAATACCGTTTCAAACTTGAGTCTAAATTTTTAATCAACAAAAAAAAGCCGCATTTTATTCTCAGCCAAATATCCCTTTAAACGTACCAAGTAAAAAAAGATGATTATATTCGCATAAGAGCTTGATAAATTCCAGAGTACCTTGTAATGCTTCGCAGTATTCCACACGATTTGTTTAACAGACCGACAGATGTGAAATGCTAAAAGAGCTATGGGTCGAATGACGGTACTAATCAAGGAGATGGTTTTGAATTTCGCGAAAATACTTGACAAAAAGTCACGCTACATTGTTTTATACAAAGTTTAAAGTTATCCTAGGAATGTGAAGGTTTAATGCTCAAAATGTTGCAAAACAAATTATTGGACAGTCAGTCAACATAATGATCTTACTTTGTAAGCATAATATTAAGGTAGGGGGCCTCCAATAGGAGTTGGGTCAATCGTGAAATAGCTCTTAGGGCACAGAATCAAGACTTGTGTTATATAGTGATGAAAAAGTATTTTTCGGGTCATTATTCATTGGATTATTCATTGGTCATTTTGTGTTTATTATTGCGCCACTATTCTATGAGCTATTATTATATTATCATTCCGACTGTCAGTACAGTTGAATTGAAGTTTTGCTTATATACGTACATTACTGTAAACCCCAAATGTAAGTCCTATTAAACCTATTACTTTTCCATTTTATTATATGCCTGCATAGCGCATCATAGTGGCTAACTAGTTCAATTGTACTCCATAGGTAGCGCTCCCAAGGAATTTGATGACCACATGAAATATGATTACGCTCCTTGATTGACGGCACCCCAGCCTAATTAATTCCCCACAAGGCAATTCTAACCTATTACTTCAACTATTTTATTTTCTCCAATAGGGAGTGGCGCGGTCATTTTCTACTCCCCCCCCCCATTATACCCATTCCGTTTTCCCCTCATTACAAGTGGCGTGGTCTTAAGTGGTGCAAGGTAGCCATAGACGGCACGAGTACATCCATAGCCCTAAGCAGCACAAGCCAAAAAGATAAACGGCACAAGGTGGTTATAAGCGGTGTAAGGGGTGCAGTCTTTAGCGGCTCAAGTTTGTGTCAACTTAGCAACACAACCATAAAACCCCAGCGGCAGATATACCCCAACAAAAAACCTCAGCGGCACAGGTAGCACCACTAAAACCCAAGCGGCACAGGTGGCGTGGTCGAAAAACTTGTAGGAAAACATGCGATCTAGTTATGCCACAAATTTCTTAATTTAAATTTAAATCAGTGGATGGATACAGACTTATAAGAAAAAGTGTTTAGTCCTATAACCACTAAGCTATAATAGGGAAACCCTGTTAGAATATCTCATAGGAGATAGTAGATCCCCCCTGAATAGGTTAAGTAATTTCGTAATTTTGTAAAGTTGGTTTAATTATTTCAAAAAAAATGTAAAGATGTCAGAAGAATTAAGTGATCTTTTTACGGCGCAAAAATTGGTCGCGAAAAATGTAGAAATAACAAAATCTATCCCCCAATATGATGGACAATCAGAAGTCGACGAACTTAATATCCAATTGGCCAATTTGTAGAGATAACTAAAAACATTAATAAGTATGCTTCTCCGAAGATTGAGATGCCAAGCCCTAACATTCTTAAAGCAAATTGAAAATACTATAGGGGACAATAACAGCCTCCCAATAAACACGGTGGACAAATTACTAACAGCGTTTAGAGACGGATTTATTGAGACTAGTTCAACACATAAATTAAAACTCGGAACAGTATGCTTTGACCCAACACAGAATGTGAGAGAATATTTACATAATATAAGAATTTCAGTAGAAGCAAAATTTGGAAAAGGTTCAGGAGAATTGTATGAAAAAACCATACTACATGCATTTATGCAAGGGCTTCCCCCAAAATTATATAGGATCGTAATATCCAAAAATATTCAAACGTTAGATCTTGCAGTTCAGAAGGTGAAACGAATGATCAAAATTGACATGATTTCCACAAACCACAGTAAAACAAAATAAATAGACTAGGTGAGTCGACCGCAAGGCTAGCCTCCCTTGAAGATCAGGATTCTCCCAATTTCTTTTCAAGGGATAATGCCCCAGCGCCACAAAGAAATAGAACACAAGAACCCACTAGGCAGAAAACAGTACGTTTTCAGCCCATTAAACCAATCAGTTATGGAAATAATTCTACAATAATAAGATGTTATACTTGTAATCGTATTGGGCATATCGCGAGAGAATGCCATTCTAGGATCAGAGCCATAACGGCACCAGGGAATGCCGTCGGGAATACACGAAATAAATGGCAACCATTTGTTCGGGAGAACAAATTTTAATGCCAGTGGTGCAGGAGAATATAGGCGTAATCCTCCACGGCTACCAGTACCTCAAAATGCGTACCATCAATATTTGTATAACCCTCCCCCCAACAGACAAAATAATTATCGAGTCCAAAACTCAAATACTCGACAAAACCAATATAGCGCAAAAACGGTATAGCCTACGAGATTTAATAGAAATACCGAAAACTTACCGACGGAAAATGCTAATTTTTCAACAGTGCCAGGGGCCACGGTACACGATACACGGTACACTTTCGCAAGGAATCCAAATTTACAGGGCAGAATCGACAAACAAATGTCAATTAGTTAGCTAGAGATACCATCGGCATATCTGAATCTCTGTTTCAGGCGCCAACATACGAAATAAACCCGCAGGGAAACGTGTCAGGCCCCTCGGAAGAATAAAATGGACCCAGAAGGGGGCCAGAATTTTTTAAGGGTCCAACCCAATAGTAGTACCGTCTTGTAGTGATAGTAATAATATGTTACCTATATTTAATGATTTCTGTGTGGCAAAAATGTTTACTTTAAGGTAATAGTCGACTCTGGTGCGACAGTTAATATAATAAACTCATGTGTGTTTAATAAGTTACCTCCGCATGTTAGGCGACAAAAAATTTTAATAAACCCAATTTAACTAGTGTAACAGGGCATAAATTGGATGCAAAAGGTTCAATTCACCTAGATGTGTAATGGGATAATAGGATTTTCCCGACAAACCTTATAATATGCTACAATTTTCCGTATGAAGCCATTATAGGTGCTAATTATTTAAGGTCAAATAAGATATTAGTAGACATAGCGAACGAATGGCTTGTATATCCCGCAAATACCCCTTCCTCTACTCTAAGAGATTGTAACAGAGGTTATGAGGAGGGTGTAATAGTAAATAGAATTTCTGGTGGTATAATGTGACAATTTTTTGAAACTGATTCCTCACTACAAAGAGGAGACGGCATAACCAGAAATTTGCTTCCTTATTCTGGGAGACATCGGAGAAGTGAAGTGAATTAAAATAATAAGTGGATCGAATCGGCAAAAATAAAAATAGGAGATATGCGACAAGATAGGTCGAACGAAATCAAGGAAATAGTGAAACTATGGAAAAAAGTAGTAAACCATAACGCGGTTCATACGCAACCAGCGTTATTGGTAGAAGGCACAAAGCAATATAATGCCAGCCTAAATTTAATAGACAATGAAAGTGAAGACAAATATTATGAGTTCGTAATACGGAAAACAAAAGACCCTCCCAAAACGATGCAAAGAATTTAAATATCACAAATGATTGAACCAGTGAGCGAACAATCTGAAATGTTGTTCCTGATCCCGTCGGATGGAATTCCCGAAAATCTGTTATGTGAAGAACAGATTATATCTTACGAAAAAAGAGAAGGTTTTATTTGGGTAAATAATAATCATGAAAATTATACAATTACGATAAAAAAGGGAACATGCTTAGTTCAAATCCAAACTATCACGGAGAATGATTTAGATAAATGGAAAAATTATAAAAGAAACCTAGTTAACAGCATTATTACCTCAAATGACAAATACCCTCTAACTAAATCCCAATTTTTAAACAAATTTAATATGGATCATATTACTGACTTGGAACTAAAGAAAAAATTATGCGAATTGTTATGGAATTTCAAAGATGTGTTTTGAAGCAGCCGTATCGTATACCGTATAAGCATAAAGAGTGGTTGAAAATAAAATTCACGAGTTAGAAAAAAAATAATATCATACGCCCTAGTATAAGTCCGTATTCAGCACCCGTGATCTTAGTCCCAAAAAAGAATGGTGACCAGAGACTTGTAGTAGATTATAGAGCCATTAACAAGCAAGTAGTCAGTGAGAAATTTCCTTTGCCAAGAATAGACGAAATTCTCAACTCTATCTCAAGCAAAAACACAATTTTTACTTCTTTAGATCTTACCCAAGGTTATCACCAGGTAAAAATAGCAGAGAAAGATGCCTATAAAACTGTGTTTTCTGTAACCGAATGCGGTTCATATGAGTACTTAAGAGTATCCTTTGGACTAAAGACAAGTTCAAGCAGCTATGTAGACTCTTATTACACCTATTAAGAGGATTAAAGAATAGCATTCATTTGTTGATGATGTTATATGTGTAGGAGAAAATGCTGAACAACATTAAGCAACACTAGCTAAAGTGTTCAAGAAATTCAGGGAAGGTAATCTAAAATGCCGGCCAGAAAAAGTAAACTTATTTCAACCCAAAATTAAATTTTTAGAAGTAGTGGTGACACAAGGAGAGATATCCTCAGACCCAGACAAAATAAAATGTGTTGCAAATCTTAAACCCCATCGAACTATGAAGGAATCAAGAGGAATTTTAGGCCTCACTAGTTACTTTAGAAAATTCGTAAGCAACTATCCCCATATTGCGAAACCACTAACTGAATTAACTAAATGGAAACAACCAAAACGATAGTTCACAGAAGATTACTTGGTCCCAGGCAGCTCAAATTTCCCTAGACCGTCTCAAAAAGGCACTAACTTCTGAACCATTATTATCGTTGCCTGATTTCGAAAACGGACAATTTGTAGTTACAACTGATGCTAGTTCAAAGGGCATTGGTGCTATCCTATCCCAAATAGTCCCGGTAGAAAACCCTAATCCTCTAGAGGGATCGCCTAGTCAGAAAAAATAGAAAGAGTTATATGCTATTCGAGCAAAACTTTATCAAAAGGCGAGAGGAGTTATTCCGCCACAAACTTAGAATTATTATCTATAATCCATCATTTGGATAAATTTAGACATTATTTAATTGGTCGAAAATTGGTCGAAAACAATGTTCAGACCATAAAAGCCTGCAATACTTGGCCACTTTTAAAAACCCCACTGGAACTCTAGCTAGATGGATTATGAAAATCCAAGACCTAGATTACAAATTTGAATACTTAAAAGGTAAAAAAATGCATCTTGTGACTTCTTGAGTAGACTCCCATAAAATATTTCCAATGAGATATTTTCTGAAGCCGAGAAGCTGAAAACGCCGTCGGAAGCCGAGCAGGACGAAATTAATGCTATCAATACTAAGAGTAAACGTGAGTATAAGAAAAGAGAAGTTGAAGATAGAGTAAAAGAAAATAAGAATAACTATTGTCCCTTATCCTTGGAAAATATTAAAAGAAATCAAAATAAGGATGAAATGTTTCTAGCACTTATTAATTATTTCGTGAACGATGACATATTACCAGATAAATTCAAAACTCTTAGAAAAGAAATAGATAATTTTTATTATGATCTTGACGATGAAATCTTATGCGGAATTGTGACAGCCGAGGCAAATAGAAACCAAACCTCTATAATACCTGTATTACCCAAAAACTTAATAATACCTGCCTTTGAATATTGTCATTCAGATATAGGTGGACATTTAGGGATACCTGAAACCTTACATAAATTAAAACAATATTTTTATGTGCCGTCGGCATTAACAAAACTTGAAGACTTTGTAAATACATGCGAAGCATGCAACATAAGACAAAATCTGCAAACTTATCCTAACCCCCCAATGGGTAGAGTCCCGGTAGAAAGGTTCCCCTTTGATATTGTTTCATTTGATTTATATGGAACCAGTGGAGGCCTACCTGTTTCCAACAGGGGCCATTCTTGTATCCTTTGAGTTATAGATCACTTTTCTGGTTTCACTTTTGCTAAAGCATTAAAAAATCAAGGCGCGTACGCTACGAGTAAAGCGTTAGCGAAATTATTTTTAAAATTTGGCATTCCTAATAAGGTTATAAGCGATAACGGGAGTAATTTTGTTTCTAAGATAACAAAAGATTTAATGAGTTTTCTTAACATAGAAAAATTGGTGACATCTCCTTATCACCCACAAGCTAATGGTAAAATCAAAAATAGACATAAAATATTTTCGAATATCTTAAGCATTTATACAAAAGACAACAGGAACGACTGGGATCAATTCTTACCTTATTTGACCAATATAATAAATACTGCTTATTCAGAAACAACCAAGGAAAGTCCTTTTTATTTATTATTTGGTCGCGACTTCAGAGTACCATATGATGATATTGTTGAGTCCCGACAATATTATAATAACACGGAGGATTACAAACAAGAGTTCATAAATAGGATGCGGTAAACTTATAAGATAGACTTATAAGTTAGACAAGATTTGGAAAAATGTAAAATAAGCCAAGAGTTAAGAAACCAAGCCAAAGTTAAGGGAAAAATAGATTTTAAGATAGGAGATTGCGTTTACCTAAAAAATGAGGCAAAGGCGTAAGGCAAAAAACTTTCCAATAAATATTCTGGGCCACATAGAATAATTAAAAAGTACAATAACGATTTTACTTTTAAAATGGTGAACCCCGATAATGGAAGAACTTATAAGGCACATGTTAGCCGAATAAAAAGAGCCAAATTCAAGGAAAGATAGGTATCGAGGCCCTCCTCTACCGATTCGTCAGATGCAGAAGACAAACCCCCTAAATCAAGGTTAGCTGAGTTAAAACCGTTTAATTTCAAGCAAGATTATTTTGAAAATGATAGTAATGAGGAAAACTTTGCAGAATTTTTAGCTATGAAAAACCTAGTTGTTCCCAAAAGAAATTCCCTAATACCAGTAAGAACAAAACTGCCAAAACGTCCAAAAAGTTCATCACCGGAGAGTGCAGAAGAATTAGATTGTAGCGATACAAGAAAAATTTGTAGCGATAAAAGGAAAATTTGTGGCGATAAAAGAAATTGACTGAGACAATTGCGGTAATGAAGATTGATCGCGTCAAGTCTAAAATTATACTTTGAAGCTGCAAAATTACACCTTATAAGCTCTCCGAAAGCGCCACTTATAGCAATAAAGATTGTGCCATCAAGGCCTGCGCCACAGCAATGGGGAGTGTAATAAATTTATAACCGCGCCACCCTCAATTATTGAGAGAAAATAAAATGTGTAGCCATATAAATGTGACCTCTTTTTCTCGAGCTTTCTGGAGATCAGATTCCCTGGGAACGTACCTTGGAGACATACGAACTAATTACCTGTCGTGTGACTAGATACAGACATATAAAATAAAATAAACATAAAATAGAAAAGCAATGGTTTTATTGAGACTTACATGTTTAGGTGTACAGCAATGGGTCACTTCAAATGACGGCAAATAATAACCAAGTCTCTACAATGACTGCATAATAATTTGAATTGCAATGCCTGAACGCCAATATAATTCTGTCTAAATGATCCTGAATCTGATTTACGAATACCACCAAAAGGCACTTTTACCCCACTATCAAACGTAGTTTTTTTGTCCTACGCTCTAATTGACGACTCACAAATGGCCAAAGTGCTGAGGCGGGCAAAACCCTCCGTCCAATAATCTGTCTTAAATATTTTTGATGATATAGACGTTCACACACTCTTATCACTTAAGACTTCCTGCAAAAATATTGTATTTTGTAGTTTTTTTATTACCACTCTTCTCGGCGAAATTCAAAGCTGGATAGCACCGTCCTTTGTCTGAGGCTAAGATGCAATTTTTCTCTTTGCTGATTAAGGAGTTTTCTTTTTTGAAACTAGATTTAACTTAATTAGAGCAAGTCGGAATTATCTTTAGAAAGAAGGAACTTTATTTTTGTATTTTAAATATGTCGCATTTTACTCACGGTACATAATGCCCTTCCCATTAATTAATGACGTCTCGTCATTAGCACTTGCTTGCCTTTGGGCCTTTGAAATGTTCGCAATTTATTAACTATTTATTCTACATAATTTTGATTGACATTGTATTATTTCATATTTATATTTTGGCTTAATTAGGGGTGCTAAAAATTTTCTCTATTACTTTTCTTATTTTATTCTACATCCCTATCTAAAATTCGTCTACCGGACTAAGATTATTCATGGTTCTAGCCTAGCTATTATACTAAAGAGGTTTTTTCTACATCTAACACTGATTACTTTTACATTTGCAACAAGGTTGGGGCTATTCTAC
>JAQQPU010008686.1:0-14678 GCA_029168905.1 Artemia sp. Kazakhstan ARC1039 | reverse complement strand
GGAATTATCTTTAGAAAGAAGGAACTTTATTTTTGTATTTTAAATATATAGCATTTTACTCACGGTACAAGATTATACTCTATCTCCAAAAACCCAATTTTTTCCTGATAGAATTTCGACCCCTTGTCCCCCCAAAAGATTTACAGACGATATGGTTTCCCCAGCAACCCCAATAGAGAGACACTTGTCGCTGCAGGAGGAATTTAACAGAGCTGTAGAAACTCCGGGTATTACTGTAAAGAAAACTCCTCCCAAAGACTCAATTGAAACAAATATGCGAGAAGCTATGAACTTAGTAAATTTACCCATAAAAACGAGGCAAAGTACACTGCCTTGGAATCAAACTCCCAAGGATGTCCAGCAAGGACAGTATCACGAAATAACCATATACAAGGTTAAGCCTAAAGAATGGTCTTCGTGGAGGGAAACACTAGTGCAAAAAATGCCTCATCCCCCTGAAGAAATGGCATTTAAACAATGGAGGAACCCTGCAAAAACTCTTGATTCCTCTCAGAGTTCTCAAGAATCTTTCAAGTCTCCCGAGTTGAAAACTCAAAACAAGGATTTGGAGAATAAACCTTCTACATCCAGAGGAGTAAAAATCTACGAAGGAAGGGCAGGTTCTGCCTCAAGAACGCAAAGTGCCACTTCTAAAAGTTCTAATCCGGAATCATCAGAAATCAGTTCCGAAGAGCCTGACGGCGAATCAGACCATATGGTAGCTAAAGAAACAGGGAAATCAAAACCAACCTCAGCGGCCGTGCATGCAAAAGAAACAAAATTAAACAAAATTCTTTTGCGAGCATTAGGGTTATCCGAAAGTAATTTCAAATTAGACTCTGCCACTTGGTGCTCAGAATGATCGCCGTAGCAAAAAACTGTATATCTCCATAATCCTTTAGCACTACTTTTTGACTGCAAAACAATTGCTGGCCAAGGGGGGTAACTTTTGAAACTAGCGAGAACAATGTCAAAAGGCTTGAATTTCGACATGAGCGTAGCACTGAAAATAAATAATTACTTATCTTTGAGTGGGCCAATTAATCCAGTAATTTGCAAATAATTTCAAGTAATTGCGAGTAGTCCAAGTATTTCAATGCACGATTCAGATGATAATAGTGCTGAATACTAATCCAAAGCCACAATCCATGAATAATCCTTAAGCCGTAATCACATGCAAGTCACTTGTGTAATCAGATTTTAGCTTTATAATTTCCTTTTACGCAAAATCAATTGGCTCCGTGCCTAGGTTTATCCACAAGTAGTGCTTCCACTGTGTCGGATTTTTCCGACATTGTCGGATTTTCGGCCCTCTTGTCGGATAAAAAAATATCGTGTCGGACTTCGGAATTTTGTCGGATTTTCAGTAAAAAACGGATATTTTTCGGATTTGTGTATTTTTCTAGATTACTGGAGTCTCCAACTCCAATAAAAAGGATTTTCAAACTAGTAAAATTAGAAGGCCAATTCTGCTAGGGATTTTCAGAAAGTCATTAGCGTTAGCGGCGACAGTTTGACAAGGCAAAATTTTTGATTATTTGCACATGCTGTGCTTCAATCTGCTCTGATATTTCAGTTAATTTCAAGATCTGAGGAAAGTTAAGGTGAGACTTTTTTCCAATGCCAGTATAAGATTAGAAAGCCTATTGCCAACATAGTAGCCTACAGGAGAGCTAGGCCACAATGGTTTAGTGACACCATGTGCTTCACAGGTTCAGAATGTTTTATAATCTCAAAATAGCCTACTCAAAAGAAGAATGCAAGTTGGATCTGGGTCTAAGTATGTAGATCGGTAAAAGACTGGTAATTCTGGCACTCTTCTTGAAGTCAAGTTTAATTCTAACAGAGAAATTACCCAGAATTTATCCAGAACTGATCTGTGAAGCACACTTGAACCATCATAGCTATCCTGAGCAGCACTATGGCCACTCAGGACAGAATAAATGGATTCTGCACCAAGCAGGATAGCCTACATGTACCCTTCATGGGCTGCATGTATCTGGAACCGGGGTATGGAAGGAGAAAAAAAGAGTTTCTCTGAGCAGTAGGCTATAGCTAACCAGTCAGGAACTCTTCTATTTTGTGATCATCACCCTGCCCAGGCAACTTCCTCTAATGAGAGAATCTGTCTCTTGTCAGTAATGCCCAAAGTGAAACTATTCTTAAGCACAGCTAACTTCCACTTAGGAGAAAAATTGGTAGATCTTCTCCTGAGTGGAAATTAGCTCTCTCGGGACTCTATCTCGTTTTGGGCGTTCACTAAGTAGTAGCATATCCAATTATCAGGCAAAGTTGGCTCTATTGCGCGATAGTCTCAAAAGAGTAGAGATCCTGACTGGCTATAATTAGGGTATCATACAAGGAAGGTTTAAAATGTCAAGAGGGTTTCAATTTCCTTTAAGGCTACTCTGACTATCGTACAGTAGATTTAGACAGGTTTTTTCAGGTTGATGTAGCCTGTGTAATAGACTAGTTTTGTTTTAATATATCAAAAAGTGTCATAGGCTATATAATTCACATTCTTTTTTTCTTTTCCTTTTTTTTACTATTGAGATCAAGAAAGCTGCAATTATTCAGTCAAACTGTATTGAAAACAGCAAACTTATCATCTACGAGATTAATTCAATATCATCTACACAATTATTCAATGTGCTTCACAGGTTCATCTTTTGCTAATATCTCTTCTGAATTAAGAAGACCAGATTTCAACAGTGAAGAGACTGTGAATTTCTTTCTTTTTGAAGTAAAGCATACTTTATAGATCCTTTGCTGTAATACACTTATTACATTTTACTTATCAAGTCTGGTTGCAGGAAGTACCATCATGTTGGACAGCTCGTCATCTTCTGAAACCGACATTGAATATCTTAGTGGGGAAGAAAGGCGGAAAAGAAAGGGAGAAGAAAAAAGATCCTTCCCAAGAAAGAAGGCTCAGAGGAAAAAAGCCAAATTCAGACACAGCTGGCTGAACGTCCCTTAATTTAAAGGGTGGCTTGCAAAGGACAAGTCTTCTGATGAAAAGGCTTTCTGTTCGCACTGCACTCAGTCCTTGTGTTGTGGTAAATCCGAACTCCGAAAACATGCAAAGAGTGCGAAGCACAGTGAAAGTGTTAGTAAATTAGAGGCTTCAAGAAAGCTCACTACAGGGATTGATCATGTCCTTACCACAGACAAAAACGAAGAAGGAAGCCTAAAGGCCAAGTTGGCTACTTTCATTGTCGAAAACAAACTACCTTTATCATTTATAGAAACTCTTGTACCTTTTCTGAAAATTTTGCCACACAAGGCTGTTGTTGAAAAAATTAGGCTGGGCAAGCAAATTGTGACAAATGTGTTCAGACAGGCATTAGGACCGCACTACAATGAAGTTCTGTGTGATCAGTTGAGATTGACGCCTTTTTCTATCATTATTGATGAAACAACTGATGTGGCAGTAAAAATTAACTTGCAATTGCAGTTTTGTTCTGCAATAAGGATTTCGAAGTAGAAGTCGACCTTCTAGATATGGTTGAGTGTTCCGACGGGAAGGCGGAAACTATTTTCAATCTGCTATGCAAAGTTCTTGAAGATAAAAGGATACCTACGGAGAACTGGGTTGGGTTCTGTGCAGACATTTGCAATACTATGTGTGTGTGTGTGAAGGTGTTGTCAGCAGAATCATAGAAAAATTCCCATCTGTGATGTGTGTCAAGTGTAGCAGCCATTCCATTAATTTGGTGGCTTCTTATACTTGCAAACAATTACCAAAGCAACTGGAAGATCTATGTTGGACTGTATACAATCACTTCAACATGAGTGCCAAAAGGCGCTCTGAGTTTGAACTACATTAGCTATTTTCTGACACCCCAGTCCTGAATGTGTTTGCCCCAGGTCAGACACGTTGGCTATCACTTCGAATGTGCGTTCAGCGACTATTGCAGAATTGGGATGCACTTTGTAGCTACTTTCAGTTAGTAGTAGCTGAAGATCCCACTCACGCAAACGACAGAGCATGGCAAGCCCTAAGGAATCCACTGCTTCGGATTCAGCTTGAGTTCCAGCTCTATGTACTGGAGCTGTTTACAGATTTCAGTCTTCTTTTCCAAAGTGAAAAACCTTTGTTCTACAAAATATACTTAAAGGTGGAGATACTCTTGAGAAAACTGGCCATGAATTTCTTGAAGACCAGCTACGTTGGATCAACCTCGCCTTTGAATCTTGACCACGACAACGTAAGTGAATACCTTGCAGTGGAAGATGTGTACTTGGGAGTTGCAGCTAACGAGTCTCTTTAAACCTTGCAATTAGACCTGAGTACAAAAGCAGATGAGCGTGAAGTGAAAGTCATCTATGAATGTGCTCAGAATTTGTATGTAGAGGTGGCGAAGCAAATCAAGCAGCGATTTTCATTTGAAGATGAACTGTTTACATTGTGCAAAATACTTGACCCTGTGAAAGCTTTGGATATCGATGCTGTCACTCTTCTCCAAAAGATCCTTCAGCGGTATAAGGCACCATCGTGGGATGCACGAAAAATTATAGAAGAATGGTGGAGTCTACTGATCTTTGATCTTCCAGATGTGACAGACGTCTGTGATTTCTGGCTCCATGTGGCTTCTTTGAAAACGCCAAATGGTACGCAGAGATTCCCCAACATGGTTTGGGTTGTGTAGTATCTTTTGACCTTGCCGTTTTCGAACGCAGTTGTAGAGCGGTTCTTTTCTACGTTGAAAGACGTGAAAACAGATCATAGGAATTCTCTCAAAAGTGTGACCCTTACCTCTATCATGCAGGCCAACTCTGGCATGAAAAGAAAGAAAAATGTATCCCGCGACTTAGAGGTCGATGCTCCCCCCTTAAAACGACTGAAGTGTGTTAGAGCAAACGCGACGGCAGACGAGTGTGTTCAGTCTAGTGAAACTGCAGCTTTAGTTGAAGTTAGGTGCAGATGAACGACGTAAGAAGGTAAGGAGCATAAGTGAATGTATAAACTGCAAGTATCTCTCCTAACAGAAAACAAAAATCGAAAACCCTGTTTTGCATTACTTTTCCACTGTTTCGGATGTCTCGTACACGGCGAAAATCGCCGGGCTGATCTTGAGAGCGGAAAAGATATACATTTTCTTATGCTTCTACAATCAGGTTTACATCGCTCGTTTGGGCATAGTCCTATGGACTTATGCAATCTACAAGGCAGCAGCTACAGCGCTTTTTGTTTTGTTTTTCTTCTTTTGAAT
Source organism: Artemia sp. Kazakhstan ARC1039 (assembly GCA_029168905.1). Lineage (NCBI taxonomy): Eukaryota > Metazoa > Arthropoda > Branchiopoda > Anostraca > Artemiidae > Artemia > Artemia sp. Kazakhstan ARC1039. The sequence continues at coordinate 9,462 of JAQQPU010008686.1, read as the reverse complement.
ATGCAAAACTATGGCCAAAGACTGCCATACTTGTTTACATTAATAGTCTAATTTTTGATACCAGTTTTCCAATAAATGAATACTCATGAGTAGCTAAGCATTTTTGAAATCGTTACCGCGTTCGTCACCTTCGTAGAGAGCCTGTACTGAACTGGACCATTAGGCCCATAAGGTATAACACTGTCTAAAACTTGTTCAAGATCGCCACACAGCAGCCCAAGAAGAAGTAGAAGTTGCTATCGGCCATTTGATCCGATGGAAAAAAAGGCAAAGCAGAAGGTAAAATAGTATGGAAAACAAAATAAACAGGCTTTTTTTTACGCCCAGAAGAGGGATTTTGGTTCACAATTTCGGTTTTTCGTCTTCTTCTTCTTCAAGAAGAAGAAGGTTTTTGGTCTTCTTCTTCTTCCAATTCACAGCAGGCGGGCTATTCAGTTGGTACTATTTAGCCCTCTTCTTTTTGCTTCACTCTGTGGGCTACAGAGCTACTGTCTTGGTTGTCTCTTATTTATTAGATATTCTCAGATATCTTTCAGTAGATCTTTTGACTCAAGAAGATCAAATATAAGATGATAGATATCGATTTCTGTGCTCCGTGTGCAGGTATAGTTGGCTAAGCTCTTGGCTGATAGTGAGATTTTGTGGTGTTTGAAGCATTTTAACAGTTTACAAAGCAGGGTATGTTGTGCAGACGTCAGCATATTACATTCAAATAGGCAATGGTCAATTGTTTCATTATTCATATTACAATGCCTGCAAAGAGGGGACAGGGGAATTGAACCACTTGAATTAGAAAACTTATATGAGAATGCAAGGAAATTTAGTCCATTAGTTCCAGAACGAATTCTATGATAAATTTTAGAAAGATACTTATTGGGAAAGGGGGAAAGGATAGGATTAATCTTATTAAAATTAATATCTGATAGCCTTCATCGGTAAATATCTCTAATTGGGATTGGTCTCCCACTTGGCTGGTCAATATTTATAGCATTTTTTGCTATTTCATCAACCTGATGGTTACCACTTATGCCAGAGTGGCTAGGAATGTACTGAAAGTAAGTTTTTATGCCACTTGAAGCAAGATTATCAATAATACTAAGACAATGATAAGTGTCGATGTCCAACTTATATTGAGGAGCTGAGGCCAGCAACTCAAGGCTTGATAGAGTCGGAATATATGATAGTCGGAATAATGATTCGTCAAAATTCCGAATTCAGTGCAACTTCCTTTTCTTCTTGAAGCGGTTGACGGCGTTTTGAAAACATAGTGTCTTGGCTAATGGTCCACGGCGTCTGAACCGCAAATAGCTGCGACGTCAGCGCAAGGAATTTCTAGCGCGGCTGCGTGCTAAAAGAAGGGCCAAAAGGATGAAAGCAGAAGTAGCGGGATCGGATCGGAGACTGAAAGGCGACTCACTACATCCTTTTCAGCCTAACACAACAGCAAGCTGAAATCGCCGAAATCATTTGCACAAGAAGACGTTTGAGCCGTTCATTTTGAGCCGCCTGCTGTGAATTAGAAGAAGAAGAAGAAGGTCTATAAATTGTGTAGAAAATGAGAAGCTTCATTCTTCAAGTCGGACTTTCGTCAGATTTTTCGGTTAGAGTCGGACATTTGTCGGATTTCGGACCACCACGGTGTCGGACAAATAGTCGGATTTTCTGTGGTTGGGTGTCGGAATTTTCAGGATTTTCAAAAAGACGGAACAGAAATCTAGTAGGAACAAAGTGGAAGCACTGTCCACAAGTCATAACTTGCTTTCATGAATGGAAGGAACTTGAGCTAAGATTAAATGAAAATAAAACTATAGATAATGAAAATTTAAAGCTGATGAAACAAGAACAAACATATTGGAAAAGTGTCTTGGAAAGAATAATTGCTCTCGTGCGAGTTTTAGGAGCTCAAAATCTGGCACTTTAAGGAAAACATGAGAAACTCTTCACAGCTGGTAGTGGAAACTTCTTGAAATTTCTGGAATACTTGGCACTATTTGACACCTTGATGCACGAACATGTTCGCAAAATTTAAGACAATGAAATAAAGGTATCTAACTTGAACAAAGATGTTAAGAATGAAATGATCAAACTGCTAGCAAACGCCGTGCAGGCTAAAATTATTTCTCTAGTCCATGCTGCAAAGTATTACTCTATAATTGTTAATTGCGCTCCAGACGTCAGCCATACAGAACAAATGACTGTGATTATAAGATTTGTGGCTATCACGGAAACTACAATTGATATTCGAGAACACTTCTTAGGTTTCATACCCTTGACTGAGACAACTGGTGCTAGTTTAACAGAAGCAATTGTTGAAAAATTGAAAGCTTTGCATCGACGATTTACGCAGTCAAGGCTATGATAACGAAAATTGATAACGGATAAATAACCAAGTCAAACTCAAAACAAGCAGAAATTAACATGAGTAGGGCTCAAAACCCCTATGCCTTCCCAAGGCCAGAACATAATTTGCACTTTACTGAAAAAAATATAAATGTTTTTACTTTTATAACTTTAATAAATCAAATAATATTAAGATTTTGATTAACAAATATCAGTATATGTAAATTAAACTGACAATGCACATTCCATTTGTATTTTTTTCAGTAAAGTGCAAATTATATTCTGGCCTTGGGAAGGTATAGGGGTTTTGAGCCCTACTCATGTTAATTTCTGCTCGTTTTGAGTTTGACTCGGTTATTTATTGTAATTTTTGTTCGTTTTGGGTTCCATTTATTTATCGATGCTGATTTGTGGTAGTTTCACGCTTGGTAGATTATTTTATTTTATTTTTGCTCATTTTTGGTTTAATGGAGTTCCTTACTTTTCTTTGAAAAACTTATTTTGCGGAAAAAGTTTTTTTAATTAATTACTGTTCGTTTTATATTGACATAGTCTTTTCAGAGATACAGAAAATAACAGTTGAAATCTATTCTTTTTTTAAGCTTTTATAGTTTGACCTGCTATTTGTATGCCGGAGAAAATTTTTCAGTAATTTTTAACAACATGCGCCCTTTTAAAAATCTGGACACAAATAGTAGTGTTTAATCTAGTTGACCTGAAATAGTAAACTTGACACCATTCGCAAAAAAAATCTGTTTACTTTCTTTGATAGCTTGCATACACTTACGCTATTTTGATTTGGTTAAATTTTAAGAGCAGAAGTAGCCCCGAAAGTTTGAATGTAATACCCTCATTCTTTCTTGGGATACTGCTGAGATGCCTTATTGAGAATTAGAATTAATACAGTGCATTTTTAACAGTGATCTTAACTTACAACAATTGCCCTGGGGACTCTGGGGGGTTTGTTATCCTTAAATACAAAATTTCCAGGACTTTCAACTACGTTGAACAAAATGGCTATCTCTAAACTTTGATAGGATGCATTTGGGGAAATGGTGGGCGTGAGAGGGGGGGTCAACTACCCTTCACCCACTTTTGACTATTAAAAAGGGTCATTTCAACTTCCAAACAAATGATCCCTTTTTGAAATTTTTAAAACAACTTTCTATAGGCCTACAAACCTTATATGACCCCAGGGCATATCTTAAAACCCTTGCACTGAGGACTCTTAGGGGGATTTTCATCCTAAAAGACCCAATTTCCAGAACTTTCGACTACGTTGAACAAAATGGGTATCTCAAAATTTTGATTGGATGTGTTTGGGGAAATGGTGGGTGTGAGAGGGGATTAGTTGCCCTTCATAAACTTTCGACTATTAAAAGGGCACTAGCCCTTTCAATTTTCAATTGAATGAGCCCTTTTTGATGTTATGCAACATCGCCTTCAATAAAAAACCTTACATTCTCCCAGGGCATAACTTACAACCCTTGCCCTGAAAGTTGGGGGGGGGGGAATGGTTGTCATCCTTAAAGACCTAATTTCCAAAACTTAAATATAATAGATATCTAAAAATTTTGATTGGATATGTTTTGGGAAAAGGTGGACGTGAGAGGGGGAATAGTTGCCCTCAAATAACTTTCAACTATAAAAAAGGCACTAGCCCTTTGAATTTCCAGTCGAATGAGCCCTTTTTCAAGTTTTTACGACAAAGATTTCAATAAAAACTTATATGCCCACAGGGCATAACTTATAACCATTGCCCTGAAGACTGGGAGGGGAGTATCCTGCTCAAAGGTATAATTTCCTGAACTTGAAACTGCGTGGAACAAAATGGCTATCTCAAAATTTTGATTGGATATGTTTGGGGAAATGGTGGCCATGGAAGGGGTGAGAGTTGCGTTCCAAATACTTTCGACTATTAAAAAGGGAACTAGCCATTTCAATTTCCAATCGAATAAGCCCTTTTTGAAGTTTCCACGACAACGCGCTCTATAAAAACCTTATATGCCCCCAAGGTAAAACTCACAACCCTTGCCATGAGGGCTGAGGGGGAGTGTCCTCCTCAAAAACATAATTTCTATCTGGAAATCAACAACGCTGAACAAAATGGCTATCTAAAAATTTCGATTGGATGTGTTTGGGGAAAAGGTGGGCGAGAGAGAGGGATTAGTTGCTCTCAAATCACTTTCGACTATTAAAAAAGGGCACTAGCCCTTTGAATATCCAATCGAATAAGCCCTTTTTCAAGTTTCTACGACAAAGATCTCAATAAAAACTTATATGCACCCAGGGCATAACTTATAACCCTTGCCCTGAAGACTGCGGGGGGAGTGTCCTGCTCAAAGGTATAATTTCCTAAACTTTAAACTGCGTGGAAGAAAATGGCTATATTAAAATTTTGATTGGATGTGTTTGGGGGAATGGTGGGCGTGGAAGGGGTGTTAGCTGCCTTCCAATTACTTTCGACTATTAAAAAGGCCACTATCCATTTCAATTTCTAATCGAATGAGCCCTTTTTGAAGCACTAGCCCTTTGAATTTCCAATCGAATGAGCCCTTTTTCAAGTTTTCACGAAAAGCATTCTAAAAAAACCTTATATGCCCCCAGGGCATAACTTAGAACCCTTGCCCTGAGGGCTGTGAGGGGGTTGTCATCCTCAAAAACCTAATTTACAGAACATAAAACTACATTGAATAAACTGGCTATCTAAAAATTTTGATTGGATGTCTAAGGGGAAAAGGTGGGCGTGAGAGGGGGGTTAGTTGATCTCCAATCACTTTTGACTATTAAAAAGGGCACTAGCCCTTTGAATTTATAATCGAATGAGCCTTTTTTGAACTTTCTACGACAACGCCTTCTATAAAAACCTTATATGCCCCCAGGCCACAACTTACAACCCACGCCCTGAAGGCTGTGGGGGAGTTTCCTTCCCAAAAACATAATTTCTGTCAAGAAATCAACTACGCTGAACAAAATGGCTATCTCAAAAGTTTGATTGGATGTGTTTGGGGGAAAGATGGGCGTGGGGTGGGGGCTAGTTGCCCTCCAATCACTTTCGACTATTAAAAAGGGCACAAGCCAATCCAGTTTTCAATTGAATGAGCCCTTTTAGAAGTTTCTAAGACAACTTCTTCGATACGAAGTGCCCTGCTCTAATGAAAAAAAAATACATTGTGCCAACATCGTTCTTATATGCCCTCAGGGCATAACTTAAAACCCTTGTCCCGAAGGTTGTGGGGGAGTGTCCTCCTCAAAAACATATTTTCTATCTGAAAATTAACTACGCTGAAAAAAATGGCTATCTCAAAATTTTGATTGAATGTGTTAGGGGGAATGATGGGCGTGGGGAGGGCTAGTTGCCCTCCAATTACTTTTGACTATTAAAAAGCGCACTTGCCCTTTCTATTTCCAATCGAACGAGCCTTTTTTGAAGTTTCTACGACAAAGCCTTCTATAAAAACCTTATATGCCCCCAGGGCATAACTTAAAACCCTTGCCTTGAAGGCTGTGGGGGAGTGTCCTCCTCAAAAACATATTTTCTATGGAGAAATCAACTACGCTGAACAAAATGGCTATCTAAAAAGTTTGATTGTTTGGGGGAACAATGGGCGTGGGGGGGGGGAGCAAGTTGCCCTCCAATCATTTTCGACTATTAAAAAGGGCACTAGCTGCCAACATCGTTCTTATATGCCCTCAGGGCATAACTTAAAACCCTTGCCCCAAGGGTTGTGGGGGAGTGTCCTCCTCAAAAACATATATTCTATCTGGAAATCTATTACGCTGAAGAAAATGGATATCTCAAAATTATGATTGGATGGGTTTGGGGGAATGATGGGCGTGGGGGGAGCTAGTTGCCCTACAATCACTTTCGACTATTAAAAAGGGCACTAGCTCTTTGAATTTCCAATCGAATGAGCCTTTTTTGAAGTTTCTATGACAACGTCTTCTCTATAAACCTTATATGTCCCCAGGGCATAACTTACAACCCTTGCCATGAAGGCTGTGGGGGAGTGTCTTCCTCAAAAAAAAGTTTCTATCATGAAATCAACTACGCTGAACAAAATGGCTATCTCAAAATTTTGATTGGATGTGTTAGGGGGAATTATGGGCGGGGGGAGGGCTAGTTGCCCTCCAATCAATTTTGACTATTAAAAAGGGCACTAGCCCTTTCAATTTCCAATTGAACGAGCCTTTTTTGAAGTTTCAACGACAAAGCCTTCTATAAATACCTTATATGCCCCCAGGGCATAACTTACAGCCCTTGCCCTGAAGGCTGTGGGGGAGTGTCCTCCTCAAAAACATATTTTCTATCAAGAAATCAACTACGCTGAATAAAATAGCTATCTCAAAAGTTTGATTGGATATGTTTTGGGGAAGGATGGGCGTGGGGGGGGGGAGCAAGTTCCCCTCCAATCATTTTCGACTATTAAAAAGGGCACTAGCTGACAACATCGTTCTTATATACCCTCAGGGCATATCTTAAAACCCTTGTCCCAAGGGTTGTGGGGGAGTGTCCTCCTCAAAAACATATATTCCAACTTGAAATCAACTACGCTGAAGAAAATGGCTATCTCAAAATTTTGATTGGATGTGTTTAGGGGAATGATGGGCGTGGGGGAGCTAGTTGCCCTCCAATCACTTTCGACTATTAAAAAGGGCACTAGCTCTTTGAATATCCAATCGAATGAGCCTTTTTTGAAGTTTCTATGACAACGTCTTCTCTAAAAACCTTATATGTCCCCAGGGCATAACTTACAACCCTTGCCCTGAAGGCTGTGGAGGAGTTTCTTCCTCAAAAAAATAATTTATATCATGAAATCAACTACGCTGAAAAAATGGCTATCTCAAAATTTTGTTTGGATTTGTTTGGGGGAATAATGAGCTTGGGGGGGACTAGTTGCCCTCCAATCACTATTGACTATTAAAAAGGGCATTAACGCTTTGAATTTCCAGTCTAATGAGCTTTTATTGAAGTTTCTACAACAACGCCTTCTTTAAAAACCTTATATACCCCCAGGGCATACTTAAAATCCTTGCCCTGAGGGATGTGAGGAAGTGTTCTCCTCAAAAACATATTTTCTATCTGGAAATCATATACGCTGAACAAAATGGCTATCTCAAAATTTTGATTGGAAGTGTTTGGGGGAATTAAGGGCGTGGGGGGGGGGCTAGTTGCCCTACAATCACTTTCGGCTATTAAAAAGGGTACTAGCCCTTTGAATTTCCAATCAAATTGGCCTGTTTTGAAGTTTCTACGACTACGCCTTCTATAAAAACCTTATATGCCCCCAGGATATAACTTAAAACCCTTGCCATGATGGTTTTGGGGGAATGTCCTCCTCAAAAACATATATTCTATCTGGAAATCAAGTACGCTGGAAAAAATGGCTATCTCAAAATTTTGGTTGGATTTGTTTGGGGAAATACTGGGCTTGGGGGGGACTAGTTGCCCTCCAATCACTTTCGACTATTAAAAAGGGTACTAGCCCTTTGAATTTCCAATCGAATGCGCTTGTTTTGAAGTTTCTACGACAACGCCGTTCTATAAAAACCTTATATGCCCCCAGGTCATAACTTAAAACCCTTGCCCTGAGGATTGTGAGGGAGTGTCCTCCTCAGAAATGTAGTTTCCCCCCAATCATTTTTGACTATCAAAAAGAGCACTAGCCACTCCAATTTCCAATCGAATGAGCCCTTTTTGAAGTTTCTGCGACGACTCCTTCGATACGAAGTGCCCGGGTATGAAAAAAAACAAAAAAAACAACACATTGTGCCCATATCGTTCTTTACTTAGGCAGCGCTAGCGCATGAAGGCCACGAGCTTTGAAATGAACTTCAAGGCATTGCTAGGAGATTCCCAAGAACGCAAATAGTAGTAAGCATCTATTGAATTTGCTTGCCTGTATAGGATTGGCAGCTTTCCAAGGCAGATTACCAGACCGGTTATTTGGCAAGGTATAATGTAGTCAAATATGTTTTTGAGAGTATGGTCGTAATAATATAATTTAAGCAGACAGGTTTTTTTTGTTTTTGATAAGAATTGCACAATGAATGTACATCGTGAATTCACGTGCACATTTTTCTTAAAAAACTGGTATGTTATAAAGTAGTCAAACATGTTTTGGGAGCAGGCACGAAATTATGTAACTCAACATCCGTTTTTTATTCGTCCTTGAAATTTCTGTATAAAATGTTCATGCATTAGAATTTAATTTTCATTATGTTTCAACGTATCGTACATAGTACACTGAATATTATTAACTTTGAAACAATGGATTCGTCAATTGTCAATGTGAGTACAGCTTATTAAATTTCTTAATTTATTTCCAGATAAAAAGCATTTACCAGTAAATTCAAATTTCAGGGGGACTTAGCCCCCCTCCACCACCCTCAACAATAAAAACCCTTACAATAGTATACTCGTTAGAAAACGTAAAGTACGCTTTTTTCCTCTATGTAAACAAAAACCACCCCCACCCTGCTCTGTAGAAATAGTTAGTTCGTTCAAAAATGTCCTTTTTACCAGTTATCAAAAATCTTTTTCCGATCTAAATAGAAGCTTCTGTGTTACAAGAAAAGGTCACTTTTGGAGAACAGGCTTCGCACGCTCATTTTATCACAGAGATTAAAACCATATGTGTTTATAATTACAGAAAAGGGTCCTTTTTTGGAACCAAACTTCAAAACGTGTCGTATCTAAAAACAAAAGCTTGGTGATTAAGACGGGGGCTTTGTCTAATTCTAGCCGGAAACTCAGAATTGATAGGGGGGGGGGGCAAGATGGAACGATGCCATTCAAAAAGCGATGATTTTTGTTAAATAAATAATTCTTATACATTTTAAAATAGCTTTACGGAGTTTAAGAGACTCTGTTGTTTTATTCTGTTTTATTCTAAAGCGCTAAGACATAGAGTGCTACAAGCACCAGAATAAACTTTAGAGGGCAATTTATCTGTAAAAGAGGGCTTATTATTTCCTTGCTAAATTTTTCTTCTTATTTAAGGATGTGGAGGTGGATTCATACAATTACTCGCCCCCCGAAAAGAGACCTGAATGGGGTGATATCACATCGATGCAAGCTGCAAGACCATCCATCATCAGATATGCTAGCTCCATTACAAG
>JAQQPU010008685.1:3588-14156 GCA_029168905.1 Artemia sp. Kazakhstan ARC1039 | reverse complement strand
TTGACTCGTAAAAAGCGAACTAGATCTTGCAATTCTTTAATTTCCAATCAAATGATCCCTTTTGAAGTTTCTACGACAAAGATTTCAATACAAACCTTATATGCCACCAGGGCATTACTTATAACTCTTGCCCTGAAGACTGTGGGGGAAGTGTCCCGCTCAAAGGTATAATTTCCAGAACTTTCAAATGTGTGGAACAAAATGGCTATCTCAAAATTGTTATTGGATGTGTTTGGGGAAATGGTGGGCGTGGAAGGGGTGTTAGTGGCCTTCCAATCAATTTCGACTATTAAAAAGGGCACTAGCTATTTCAATTTCCCATCGAATGAGCTCCTTTTTAAGTTTCTACGACAACGCTTTATATAAAATCCATATATGCCCCCAGGGCATAACTAACAACCCTTCCCCTGAGGGCTGTGGAGGGTTGTCATCCTCAAAGACCTAATTTCAAGAACTTTCAACTACGTTGAACGAAATGGATATCTCAAAATTTTGATCGGATGTGTTTGGCAAAAAGGTGGGCGTGAGAAGGGTGTTAGTTGCCCTCCAATCACTTTCGACTATTAAAAAGGGCAACTAGCCCTTTGAATTTATAATCGAATGAGCCTTTTCTGAAGTTTCTACGACAACACTTTCTGTAAAAACCTTATATGTCCAGGGCATAACTTACAGCCCTTGCCCTGAGGGCTGTGGGGGAGTGTCCTCGTCAAAACATAATTTCTATCTGGAAATCAACTACGCTGAACAAAATGGCTATTTCAAAATTTTCATTGGATGTGTTTCGGGAAATGGTGGGCGTGGAAGGGGTGTTAGTTGCCTTCCAATCACTTTAGACTATTAAAAAGGGCATAACCACTCCAATTTCCAATTGAATGAGTCTTTTTCGAAGTTTCTACGACAACTTCTTTGATACGAAGTGCCCTGGTCTAAAGGGAAAGAAAATAAATAATAAATTGTGCCGACATCAGTCTTATATGCCCCCAAGTCATAACTTAAAACCCTTTCCCTGAGGACTGTGGGGGAGTGTCCTCCTCAAAAACATAATTTCTATCAACTACGCTGATGGAAATCAACTATGCTGAACAAAGTGGCTATCTCAAAATTTTGATTGGATGTGTTTGAAGAAATGGTGGGCGTGGAAGGGGTGTTAGTTACCTTCCAATCCCTTTCGAGCATTAAAAAGGGTAGCCATTCCAATTTCCAATCGAATGAGCCCGTTTCGAAGTTTCTACGACAACTCCTTCGATACGAAGTGCCCTGGTATGGAAGAAAACAACAAAAATAAATAATATATTGTGGCAACATCGTTCTTTACTTAGAACGTTTTTTCATCGTTTTTTGCAACCTATGATTCTGGCCAGTGATTCTAGTAGTAATTCTAGCTCCGAGGCATGTTTTACAGCCTACATTTTCAAAACTAGCAAATTGAATAGATTCAGATTACGTTATTGATTCTGGCCGGTAGGAGACAAAAAGTAACAAGAGGCAAGGAAAATGTAGATTTATAGCCTACAGTATCGCTACTAGCAGGTTGATTCATTTCGAATGTGATATACAGTGGGTCTATTAGTACTTTCATTTGCTTAATTATTGAAAAACCCGTTAAATCGACACAAGACAAAACGGAGTACTTAAGAAAAAAAGGAGAAAAGAAACAGCAAAACTAAACTGACAGAAAAAAAGGAATCCAAAAATACGAAATGAAAACAAGTGCAAACAAAATCGTTGAATGAGAAGATAGGACGGTCGAATAAATTAACTTTTCTATTATGCTTCGCTATCCGTCTAGCGACGGTGAAGTCACAATTAGCAACTTTGAATTTGGCAGAGACTTGCGTATCTCTGTACCATGGAGGCAGATGAAGCAAATATTTCGTAAAAACAAAAATAAATTGATCTAATTTTGTTAGGTTTAGTGAGAGGTTTCCAGAATGGAAGAATATATAGTATGTGAGGAAAAGCGACAACATTGCATAGGCTTGCTAGAAGCTGCCGGTTAAATCAGAGTTTGTATGATAGGAGCGTAAGACGCTGAAATTCGTCATTAAGAATTTTTCGGCTGTGGTGGATTGACGAATCTAAGGCTAGACCTAGATAAATGAGGTGATCAATAGAATGGACATAGCGAGAACCAAGGATTATGGTAGGAACGCAGGACTCAATTTTCCAATTAAATAGGACGATATCAGATTTGAAAAGTTGAATTGAAGTTCAACTGTCTGAAATTCAGCTTCAAGGATTTCGAAAATTTTGGTTGTCCGTTTAAGAGTTCGGCTAAGGTTCAGGATGTCGTCCACATAACATACCAAATACAGGATAGTAGAAGACAGAATCAGCGAAGATGGACACAGATCTTGAGCATCTAGTTCCCAATAATTGGAGAGAACGGGAGAGGTGACTGCTCCTTGAGTGACATCTTTTTTGGCTGAAATAAGCCACCTGCACAGAATGGAGAATGAACTTTTGTCAGGAGGTAGCTTCAGTCAGACCTGTGACTTCGAACACAGATTCCAGAGAAAGCGAATTACAGCTAAATTCAATCCACGTTTACGAGCCTTAAAGAAAAATTGCTGCATGTACTAAAGAGTCGATATGTAAAAACGTATTAAAATGCAGGTTTAATGTCGAGTCCGGCCAAGGTTAGGCTCTTCCTAAAAAATTAGTCATTGATCGAAACATTAGGAACGACGGTTAAGGGCATAAACCTTAAAGCACTTTAGCTTCAAAGTACATTTGTAAGCCTGCAATGTTACAACTAGTAATTTGAATCGTTTCGATTGTTATGCCGGTAGTGGTTCTGGCCGGTGCAAGATTAAAATGTAAAAAGTAAAATGAGGCAAGAGCAAAGAAAAATATTAATCTACGTAAACTTATAGCCTGCAGTATAACCACTAATTGAGTGTGATATCTAGTGAAAATTCTGAAAAGAATTACAAAACAACCATAAAAACTTACTTTTTCAAACTTATTGAAAAAAAAAAATTCAGTCATCTTGAGCAAACTTCATTCAAATGTGGGCTACTAGATGGCAGTTCTTTAGTTGTATTTTCAGATTTTTTTATGGAACATTAATGACTTTGTGGAACATGTATGGTTGTTCAACCGAGCATTTAAAATGCTTAGATTAGCCTTAGGCGTTCTTTTCGAAAACAGGTAGCATATCCTGCTCAGATATTTTGTTGTTGTGGAATTGTTGGTTCCAGACACTGAATAAAGATAATTTACAGTAAGTTCACCGCGAACGATTTCTGGCTCTTCATTCTCGGTGCGTACAAACAGCTCCCCCCACATACTCTTTCATTAGCGGGTTACTAATGTTAGTATGTGTCAGCGGTCCAATTTCCCTGGAACACGTATTTTGGCAGAAACTTTCTCAAAATGCCTTTGAAAACAAATCGAGACTTCGAAACCTACTTACAATTCCTAAGAATATCAAATAATAACATTGCACTTCTAATTACCGATTTTCATGAATGTATTGAAATATATTAATTTAAAATTAGTTTCTTTAAAATTTAGCGTTCCAATGTTGAAGCCAAGTTTCGCGTTCAAGAGAAATCTGACATGTCTACCCGTGAAAAAATCTAATGTCGCTTATGTTTTTACGTTCTCCGGAGCACTCACACCTCGGGTTTTTATAATGGGTGAGATAGGGAACGATCATACTGTCTATTATTTATATACTGTGGTTCCAGACGACTAAACATTTCTATAAATCATTATACAAAAAACTTTGATCGTAGGTTGCAGTTACTAAGTTGTAGTTGAATTTTTTCGTCAAATTGAAATTTATTGCCCGTCTTTTAAGTGCAGCAGGTTCAATCAATTGGTTAATTCTGTGTTAATAATTCTAGCTATATTTGTAGTATATAATTCTAGCTTTGGGTTACGTTTTACAGCCTGCATTATCGCTACTAGCGGGTTCAAACTGTTCAATTGTGATATCGTTAGTGATTCTGGTAAGTGGTTCTAGTACTGATTCTAGCTTCAAGGTACAGACTTGGGAGTGTTTTAAAATCTGCATTATCGCTATTACTGGGTTGAATCCGTTCCATTGTGATATGATTAGTGATTCTCCCAAATGATTTTGGTGGTGATTCTAACTTCAGCATGTTTTACAGCCTGTGTTATCGCTACAAGTGGGTTTAATCAGTTCTACTGTGGTACCGTTAGTGATTTTAGCCAGTGATTATAGTAGATTCTAGTTTCAAAACCTGCATTTTAGCGACTAGCGGGGTGAATCAATTTGGTAGCGATGCCGTGTGATTCTGCCGAGTAGGAGGCCAAAAAGTTAAAAGTAAGAACAGGCAAGAAAAAAAAATGTAAATCTGTTTAAATTAACTGCCTGCAGTATCGCTACAAACAGGTCAAATCAGTTTCATTGTGATATCTAGTGATTCCAGTAGTAATTTTAGCTTCCATGTATGTTTTAGAGCGTGTATTATCACTAATATTGGGCTAAATCAGTTCGACTGTGACACCACTAGTGATTCTGGCTAGTGGTTCCGATAATGATTCTAGCTTCAAGGTATATCTTACAATAAGTATCGCCACTAGTGGGTTGCATCATTTCAATTGTTATATCATTAGTGGTTCTGACTGGTAGGAGACAGAAATTCAAAAAGCAAAAAAGGCAACAAAAATATTAAGCTACGTAGATTGACAAACCCTTAAGGAGACTCGGTATGAAGCTGCATTCTCAGAACCCATTTGAAATTTTCTCAGGATCGCCTTCCGTTTTCGCGAGGAAAGTGACATCTGCAAAAAAAGAAGAATAGCTAAAACACTATAAAAAAAACAATATAAAAAGAAAATGACAAAAAATAATGTTGAAGAACTCGAAATTCATCGAATAATAACGAGTTGCGTCCAGCTAAAAACAAATACCAGATAAAATAGTGATTTTTAAATGAATACATCCTTTTTACAATTTGCTTATACATCAAGAATATAAGCAATTAAATCAAAGCTGTATACATGCATGCAGGTTGTCAAAATGACATATCTGCAATTTCTTAGGGACAGCTGGAGATATTCTATTGAAACTTCCAGGTGATCTTAAGGGTCATGTTGAGCTAAATCAAAGGTTCACGTGGGAAGCCGACTTATCGCAATGGCCCATCTGAAATATCTCAGAAAGGTCTAAGTGTGTAAGATAACTTTTATTTAGATGAAACATACATGTCTTTATTTAGTTGAAATGTGGACGAAATTTCTTTCAGATTAAATACACAGGTTTCTAAGCATAAAGCACATACACATACAGCATTCTATACCTCCCGCAAGGGACTATAGCCAGGAACGCAGAGGGAAAGAAATACAAAAGGAAAAAACAAAAGGTTTCAATTTAATATCATTAGCTGTTCCTTAGACATTGCAGATACACCATTTTAACAACCTGATGGAAATAGTATCCTTTTACTTAGTTCATCATACTGCTAAAAGTTAGTTGAAAGTTTCAACGTAATACCCTTAGCCTTTACCGAAGCATTGTAGAAATGCAATTTGAAAACCTGGACACTAGTGGACACACATACTGTCTTTTGATTTAGTTCAAATCAAATACTTTTACTAACATTTTTCAAAAATCGTCTGCTGAATGAAATTAGATACCCTTGAAGGCCGAAAATCTTGAGAATAAATAGGAGGAGTTTCAAAACACAATTTGTTTGTTGATAAAGAAGTTGATTCCGAGCTTTTAAAGAAAGAGCTTCACGTGTGACAGCTGTGAAGTCAGTGTGGGATTCTTAATTGCTTCAGATTAAATGCTACAAATTGCTGCAGAAACACTAAGATTTTGGGTACTTGTATATTATAGCGACCATGCTGTTCTTGATCTGTTATAAAACCTGTTTCTCGGTACACCTGGAGATAATTAGCTGAGTGAGATAAACTACTATACAGGTATATTTTAATTAAATATTCAATATATAGAGTTGGTTATGTTAGGTATTTAATATAATTTGTTCTGGGCGACCTATTTTCCATGGTTCTCTGTTGTAGTTTCCAGAATTTTGTAACTAAAGTATTACATTTTCATCTTATTTTGGTATATTTCACATTGACTTCACTTCTGAGTGTGGTCGCTATACCCCATAAGTACCAGAATTTGTATACCATGGGACGGAGTTCCATTCGATGACTATGGTTCGTTTAATAGGACCATTCGTGATGAGATAATTGTCCCTTTTCTGGAGTGAGAAATGACTTAGATAGGTCAAGCGTTTAGAAAAAACGTCTTTAGGGTCTAATTAAATCTTAAAAAAACATTTTCCATATGAATGAATCTCAGAAATACCCAGACTCCATAACCATAATTGTTTTACATTTTACGGCAAAAAATGAAATAAAATTAAAGCTAATATGCAAAAGAGATTAAAAAACTGCCTTTCGTTTCGCTGAGTGAAGCTCGTTCCCATGGTACAACACATCAAGCGAATAATTATCCCAATTCACGGAATTACGCCGATGAGGCTAAACCATGCCAACTCGATTGATTGAAGCAATTATTCCATTGAGTACTTAGCCCAAGGACACCAAAAATAACGGTATAACTTGATGAATTCAAAATTCGTAAAATAAATGTTGGTCTGTGTTTTAAAGAAGGTTGAAGTTTCTGCAAAGTTAGATTTTCCATTATTATTTTAGTATTGAGCTGCCAATTTGACGCCCAGAAGGCCTGATCTTCAAAATTAATATCTTTATACTTAAATGATACTTAAATGAAATAACACTACAAACCTTGTCTTTTACAGACGACACTTTTTTCAACATTTTTTTCCCATAATAAATGAATGTGTCCCGTTTCCGAAATCGGGGAGTAGACGAAAACGCCATAGCTCCATGACTTCGCAGTAGCTCAACATTTGCTGAAAAAAAAATACATAATAGAATGTGTCTGGGAAAGGAAGGAGATGAAAATACACACACTTTCATGAATGACGTCATAATCGTAGGCTGTAACCATATGTTGCGTAAAAGTAGATATAAAATTATGATGTTAGCTACAATAAAATCAGTATATTTTACATAAATGATTAGTATAGTTCATAATAATAGCATAAATTTACAACAAAATCCCTTCACAAGATTAAGAAGTTGAATAAAAATTTTTTGAGGTGTGAGGATTGTACCCACGACTAAGGAGCGGCTCGTATTGATACTAGGTGCTCGTATTGACAGATAGTCTCGAGACCTTGAGACTACCTATCCACGTCGCCTGGCCTACTCCAGTGCCCTCGTCCACTTGGCCAACCTGACATGTTGAAATGTAATATCTAACAGTAACGTCATTATGTTTTGTTTTACAAACGTTATTGCAGCCAAGATACATACAAAAGGCACAACTGGTAATTTAACATGTAACATTTTCGCCATTCTACCATGGGAAAAAAGAAAACATTCTTAAGCATTTCGAGAAAACAACTTTTTATTAAAAAAAAATCTTTCGATAAGAATTGCAGGGCGTAGCTGAATAATATAACTTTATTTATTATAACATATTTCGGATTGATAAGAAGAAAAGTCTTAGAATTCAGACAGAAATACAGAAGCAATGATGACAGCTGTAAGAAGGGATCTGAAACGTGGGTGCTTTACGAACTTCACCAACATAATTAACATTTTAACACACTATATCGTAGTATATTCAATGTTTATGCACCGTAACCTTAAAAAGATCATCTAAACGGGATTTTCACAACGTTCCAAAGAAAACAAAAAAGCCAAAGTCCATCGTCGATTAGGCTAGAAAGCAGTGCTAATCGAAAAAAAGATGAATTCCTAAAACAAAACATCGGAAAAATTGACACGGTTAGCAAAAATTCCAGGAAGCTTATTTAGACTACATCGAAACAAAAGTAAGGGAGTGCATTTGATTGTACATTTTTTCGTGTTTGCCAATATAGCATAACCAATATAGCATTGAAGTAGATACATGAACTTTTTTTTATAAATTAACTTTATTTTTAGGGTAAATGATATTTTTAGAGCAGCTCGGGGAGGTTGGATGGGGAACATTTACATTTTGGACCCGATAAAATTGAAACTGCTCATAAAAAGAAAATCCACAATCTCATCAAAATTGGTGCTTTTTACCTTAAATTACCTTAAATCGCAGCTTGGAGCGAATTTAAGGATTTTGCATCCTTGTAATGCTCCGTGATGACATCTAATGGCTTGTTTTTTTTTGTTTGTCGTGATTTGCTTGCTACATTCGGGTTGTAGATTCAGCAGCTTCCCAGTTGTAGAGGAACTCTTGCTGTTGCCAATCTTCGTCAAGTCTTCGCTTGAAGGCAATCGTCGAGTCTGCAGACACCGTATCTTCAGAGAGCTAATTCCACAAGTTGGTTATTCGTTGGCTGAAGAAATGGGTTCTCTCTCGCATAGAAGAGTGCTTTTTTATTATATGACCCCGAAATGCGAATTCAGCCCTTCGGGGCTTGTGATAGCCATTTTTTGAAATAAATATCTTATCCTATCTTATCTTATCTTCTTGAAAATTTTCATTGAATGTCCTCTTGTCACAAGGCGTTCTGGGGGAGCAAGGAGACCAGGAAGAGCATTTTTTGAAATGACTTTGTGGGTTAGAATCACGTAGCCTCGCTTCCTCCGGTATGTGAGAGTAGGGAGCTTCAGATGACGCAAACGCTCTTCGTATGGCACTTGTTTGAGGCCAACAACCATCTTAGTTGCTCTTCTCTGTACTTTTCTAGTATTTCCCTGTCCTTCTTAAAATAGGGGGACGCCAGGGACATTCCAATCTCAAGGCGTGGACGAACCAGTGCCTTGTAGAGCTTCATAAAAACTTTAGGACGCAGGCTAGAGATAGTTCTTTTAATAAGTCCAAGGGATTGGAAGGCAGAAGAATATACAGATTTTGTATGGGTACTGAAACTCAGCCGATGATCAACAATGACTCCAAGATCTCTTTCTTCAGTAACTGCAGAGAGGGGGTTACCTTGGAGATGGTACTGCTGATGTGGATTATGTTTGCCAAAATGAATGACATGACATTTTTCAGCATTAAAGGAGAGGAGCCATTTATCAGCCCAGCTTCCAAGAATATCAAGGTCCGTTTGTATAGATTGGAGATCAGATGGTAAAGCAGCTTTGCCAACAAGTTTTGAGTCATCAGCATAAAGTGTGAGGAGGTTCGAGGGAAGGTTTGGTGCATCATTAATATAAAAATTAAAGAGACTCGGTCCAAGGACGGTCCCCTGGGGGACGCCACTTAACACAGTTATGGATGACGATAAAGGAGGAACACCTTGAGAATCATAGACCCTGACGGCTTGTGTTCTTTCTGATAGGAAACTCTGTATCCACTGCACAGTAACACCATCAACAGCTGCTGCCTTCAGTTTGGCGATCAGGAATTCATGACATACCCTGTCGAAAGCTTTTGAGAGGTTTAGGAGTGTAGCAATAAAATGGCTGTGGCAATTGTGGTAATAAAGATTGACCGCGTCAAACGTAATATTATGCTTTAAAGCTGTGAACTTACACCTTATAAGTTCTCCAATAGCGCCACTTATAGCGCTAAAGACTGTGCCATATGTAATATTATGATTTAAAGCGGTGTACCGATCGCGCCAATCGCTGAAAGCGAGAAAACAAAATGCGTAGCTATAGTAGGTTAGAAATTCTCCAACTATCAATTTGGGAGCGTAACCTCGCTTCCTCGGGTTATCACCGTGTCGATTACCTCTAATGTTATGTAGAAATCAGATTCCTGGGAGGGTTACCGATGGAGGCATACGAACTAGTTGCCTGCTGTGCGATTAGATACAGATATATAAATAAAACGAACACAAATAGAAAAGCAATAGTTTTATTGAGACTTACATTTAGGTGTACAACAGTGCTTCACTTCAACTGACGACAATAGTGGCTGAGATAACAATAATGACCAAATCTCTACAATGACTGCGTCATAATGATAATTCTGACAAAACGCAGGCCCAATAATAGTTTGAATTGCAATGCCTGAATGCCTCAAAAAACACTTTTCTTCACTATATCAAATTAATCCTGCTTCTGAGTGCTATTTCACGATTGGCCCAAGTCCTGTGGAGGGGGCCGCTACCTTGTTATTATGTTTACCAACTCACTTCATTATGCTAACCGTTCATCCAATAATTTGTTTTAAATATTTTCGATGATTTAAACATTGATACTGCTTATAACTTAAACTTCCTGAGAAACTTTGTATCTAGCATTTTTTTTATTACCAAATATCTTAGCGAAATTCAAAACCGAATAGCGTCGTTGTTTGGCTGAGGCTAAAACGCAGTTTCTCTTTTTGCTGATTAAGAATTTAAACTCTTGGAAGCGGGATTTGAATTTAATTAGGGGAAGTTTAATTTATGTCGGAATTATCTTTAGAAAGAAAGAATTTTATTTTTTGTATTTTAAATATATCACATATTACTCACGGTGCAGGAGCACCATATCAATAGGAAATCCTCGATCCAGCAGTGATGTTACATACTCGTATGTCTGTATTAGGTTAGTGTCGACGGATCTACCAGATCTGAAGCCATGTTGAGAAGGAGTTAGTATGTTGT
>JAQQPU010008684.1:23399-34900 GCA_029168905.1 Artemia sp. Kazakhstan ARC1039 | reverse complement strand
ATACCACAGAGATGGTTGTTTATCCCATGAAGGAACATGATTATGATTTAGTAGGGGAAGTGACTAATGATGAGGTTAAGTTTGTATTCAAGAATTTAAAAGGAGGTTCGGCTGCAGGTGTTGATGGTGTACCAATAACGTTATTTAAGAATTTTCTTTCAATTTTTATGTCGATAATCGTTTTTCTTTGTAATAAGGTGTTAATTTCAGGACAATGGCCAAATGAGTGGAAGACATCATTGCTTATGCCACTTTTTAAGAGAGGTAACCCTAAGTTGCACATAAATTATCGTTTAATAGCGCTAGTCCCTGCTTTAAGTAAGATAATGGAGAAAATACTAGATACAAGGCTTTCTAAATGGTTAAATAAAAATAATATAATACATGAAGAACAAGGAGGTTTTAGAACAGGGTACGGGACGGTAGATACAATATTTATTTTAAAGGCATTAATTGATAAATATGGAAAGGGAAAAACTTGTCTTTATGTGGGAGTTCTGGACCTCCACAAGGCATTTGACAGTGTCGACAGAGAGCTATTAAAGGATGCCCTGGTTAGAATTGGCCTCCCTCATTTGTTTGTGAGGTTGATAGTGAGTATGTATATTTGTGTGAGTGGAATCGTGTTAGTTGGTAACAGGTTTTCTAGGTTTTTTAATATTAAGCTGGGTGTAAAACAAGGCAGCACTCTTTCTCCTAAATTGTTTAACATTTTTATAAATGATGTTGTTGATTATCTAGAGAATAGATGGACTCCGAATGTTAGTCTAGGGACCCATAAACTATCACTACTATTATTTGCAGATGATATTGCTTTGGTGGCAAGCACACCGCAAGATCTGCAGACGCTTTTGAGTCTTATAGAAGAATATTTGCAGATGAAAAAACTAAGGCTGAATGTTGAAAAGAGTGAAGTTGTTATTTTTAAAAAAAGGAAAACAAGTGGCGAAGATAATTATAAATTTAAATTTAATAATAAGGAACTTAAAGTAAGTAAAAGAATAAAATATTTAGGATTTGTTTTATCGGAAAATGGAAGTTTAAAGAATCATGTTGATGAACTAATTAATAGAGGTAAAGTGGCCATGTCTGCAATTTTTAGAAATCCGACGATAATGGGAATTAAAAACCTAAAAATGCATAAAAGAATATTTAATACAAAAATTTTACCAGTATTAGAATATGGAGCGGAGATTTGGGGCGGAGAAGCGGCACAGAAGTTGGAGTCCCTCCAGCTCTAGTATTATAAAAGACTGTTTGGATTACATCAGACAACTCATTCACAGGTTCTGAAAGGTGATACGGGCCTGTTTTCGTTAAAACTACGTAGGTCTATTTTGATGCTTAGATTTTGGTTGAAGATCATTAGGTGTAATGAAGACAGACTAGTAAGTGCTGCTTATTATCAGATGTTGAGCTATGATTCGAAGAGGTCGTGGCCATCCCAAATTAGGTCATTACTAGAAAGTTTGGGAATGGCTTACTTATGGAATGACGGTCTTGGTTCCCCTGATCTACCAACAAATTTAGTAAGCCAGGTACGATTTATCTTAGAGGGTCAAGAAATTCAGTATTGGCAAGGGCTGGTTTTAAATTCCGCTACATTGAATCATTATAATCAGGTTAAACCTAGTTTTGGAGAGGAAATTTATTTTAAATTCAATTTACCGGCTATGATTTTATGTCGATGGATTCAGCTTAGGGCGAATTGCCTTCCAATCCAGATCAGACAAATGGTGTTCGACAGGGGGATAGTACATCCTGATGGTCGGTATGTGTGTCCTCTTTGTAGGGATGAGGACGAAGATTTGGACCATTTTCTCCGAAAGTGCCCGGTGCTCTCTGATTTAAGGGAAAATTACTTACATGGGATTGTTTTGCTGCTTCCTAAAATATTACAAAGTAGTAATCCAACCACAATATTTCGTATTGGTGCGTACATAGAGAAAGGATTAGAAAGAAGGAAATGTTTTTACAATTAATTATTCTTAATTATATGGAATTAAAGTTATTTTTTTTGGTATTTTACCAGAAGGTATTTTTCGCTATGTATCATTTTAATGTGTGTTTCGTAATTTGCTCTGTTGTAATTTTTCTATTTTTCATAATTTTTGTGTGTATATGGCTCTTGGGTTTTTGAAATACACGATCTATCTATCTATCTATTCGGGTTTAATTACTTATCATATGAAGCACAAATTTTCGATTTGAAATCATTCTCAGCCCTGGATCAAGATTCGAACCCCTTGAAGGTCGAACTCCCTAAATTCTAGCTGAACAGGGCAGAATATGGCATCCTTCATTTATTTATAATTTTACTCCTAGTTTTTCTGGTCTAAATTTGATTGGCAATTCTAGTTTATCTCCCAACGACTTGTACACTACTAATATCCCGCTCCAGCACCAAGCCGCCTGAGGCCAACACGAATGCGTATCCTCCTCCTCCGCACCAATTTATTCAAAGCTTTACCCCTTCCATGGAGTTTCAATTTCCTTTGAATTCTTTTTTTATGACATCTTAGGTATTTTTGAAGACCACACTACTTTTTCATGACACTAAATAACACTACAAATAGCGATAAATCCTTTAATTAGACAGTGAAAAAAAAATACTGGATATTTCGATCACATACACAGTGACCGTCATCAGCAGTATATCTGCTGATCGATATATCCAGTATTTTTTATTGTTTATTTCACTGTCTAATACAAGTATTTATCCCTATTTGAACTTTTATTTAACGTTATGACATCTTCTCACGCATTCAGGGAACGGCCTGTTTTTCGTTTGAGTCTAAATGGATGGCCAAAAAGCACAGTTTGCCATCCTTCATCCGTAAAATGTAGCCTGGTCATCTTAACCTTTCTTTTATTATAGCTATAGAAAGTAGCAACGAACCAAATTTTTCGAATAACTTATTGCTTGATATATGGCCAGCCAAACAAGTACCTCATACTATCCTTAGAAAAATTCTTCCAAAAACAAAAAATATAAATCTTTCTCAGCGTTTCGAAGCGCCCACTTGTCAAAGCTTTACTTGATTATTGTCATTGCCGTGGCTTCAAATAGACTAATATTACTTCAAAGGCATAATATTACTTCGTGGCTTCATATATTCATGCTCTTCCGAACTTTTTTCAACTGCAAAAAAAAATAAAAGACTTGACTTCGACTTGATTATTCAATTGAATTTTCGCTGCATCCATCATCTTTGCTGATGCTGGATGCAGGTAAACCTCCCTTGAATGATTTTCGCGTCACCAAACATCTCCTCTTCATCCTCATATATTCCCAGTCTAAGAGGCGTGGTCTTCTTCATATTAATTCTCAGACCGATTCTTAAGTCCATGACTCTCAAAACCTCCAAAAACTCACTCGTTTTATTAACATTTTCATGTAGGATACTCAAATCACTTATATAACCTAAGTCTATGAGAGTTCGCTTTTACATTTAATACAATCGATTTCACACCAAACTAACTACTAACCTCACTTGCTACCTTAATCACGGCAATTTTATTCCGGTACATAGCACTAATCATTTTAATGTTTTTATCCGGTATATCATAGAAGGATTGAACCTAGAGAATAAAGCTTTTCTTTCGGCTGAAACAAATGTATTTATCCGTCCCGTTCCCTTCCTAAAAACGTCCCGTTCCTCTTCTCTTAAAACTATATCTACAGCATCTCTTAGTCTAATAAATATTATCATGCTACATAATTTGCTTCCAACAGAAATTAAGCTAATGCTTATGTATATACCACGCTCACTCTTACTCATAAAGGTAAGAGTGAGCGTGGTAAATACAGTTTGATTAAAGCACTGATTATTACAGTACTGATTTAAAGTTTTCCTAAAGTTACTAGATGCTCCTCTTCTTTACTTTATATCCAAAAATCATATTCATAATGTTCAGCGCTAGCTTGGTTTTTAGATAGCACCAGCTCAACACTTTCGTGATGAAAAAATTGCCTTTTAGCCAGTTCGTTATCACAGCCATTAAGGTGCTTCATTTATCTCAATATCTAACTTTGGGCCTGAATTCTTGTTCAAAGCAAATGTCACAACCCGGAAAAGCATGTTAAAGACAATGATGGATGGATTCGTTTCCAAATTATCATACAGACTTCTTTATCATAACATACTAAGAGAAAAGAACTTCACTTCTAAGAAAGAAACATTTATCTCTAACTTCACAACCGCCATATTCCAAAAATCCATTTCCCCACGCTATCAGCACCTGAAACCTTATTGCTTTTCAAGCTTTCTATCTATTTCTCTCCTCCTCCTCCTTGCAATAGAAGCTTCGTTCACTTCCAAAATGTCAAAAATTGTCTAATTGTTTTCTATATAGTTTCCATCAAGTTTAACATGGTTGAACACATTCTAAAAATATTCTGTTCATCTCTCTTTAGCCTTTCTTTATCTTAAACTGGGACAAGTCCAGACAGACGGCTTTCTCTTAGTTTCTGAAAATGCCAATGCCATACCTTACGATTATGTTGTCTTGCTCCTTCTTCCAGATTATCAGCCAATTTTATCCATGGCTTCCATTTCGCATATCCTTACCTAACACTTTAATGTCTTCTCAACATATCTTACTTACCTCTTATTCTCGTAAGATCTATCACTCAGAAACTCGTTGTACAAAGCCCTTCTCTCTTCTTCCAACCCTAAGACGTTTTTCATAATCTTCCTAGCTGCGTTTTTACTTTTCTTCCCTAAGACATCTTCTGCTACCTCGCAAACAATTGTCCTAAAAATTTTCTATCCGTCTTCAACCTTGTTAAATTATAAACTCTTTAGTTTCATATTCAATGTTCTTGGAAAGTTCCTTATACTGGAGTCTACTAATGTCAAAAATATCAAGTTTACCTAGATTTCAGCTTTAGATTAACTCTAGACACAACTAGATGGTGTTATTTACTTTTAACATCAATAACAGCTCTCCTATTTAGCCTAGTGCCGTCCGTTGATCCTGCCAGTCTTCGATACACAGTAACATAATCAATATGGCTGGCCGTTTTACCATCGTGTACTATATCTGAGTATTATATTTGAGTTTTTGTATATTGTATGTATGTATGTATGTATTTATTTATGACCCATCACACAAAAAGAAAAAAGAAAGATGGAGTATATTCAAAACAAAGAAAAGAGAAGAAAATCAAACAATCAAAAGCAAAAACCAACATTAAACATCAAAAAATGACATTTTGCCATTCATGGCCAGTTTCCTTACTGCACATATGAGCATTAAGCTCACATAGCTTGACACATGGATCCGATAGGCTATATTTTCTTATAAGGTACGAGTTACGGGTCCACGGGGTAGAAACTCGCAGTAGAAACTTAGCATATCTAAAAAACGCACGCTTCATTCTAAGACGATCAAATTCATTAAATATTCGGTAAAACGGCACTAAATAAAGAATATGTTGCAGGGCTACACTATTATAAATCCTTGCGAGAAGGGCTCTATTCAAATGGAATTGGTAACTTACAATCGCACCATATGAACAACAGATTTTACTCTCCATATTTTCCAACATTAGTTGCTTAGTTTTCTTAAGATTCTTACTAATTGGGAGACCAAGATATGTCAACTTATCACAAGGCTTTACTCCAATACCATTCAAATCTATAGATGCATCATCAACTCTAGTCACACCTAACTCATTGAAAATAAAAACTTCACATTTTGCTGCGTTTAGGAAAGCCCAATTTCACGGTAATTTTCAGAAATTTCTCGGAAACATTTTTCTAACCCGCTAGTGGTCCTACTAACATTCAGAACATCATCTGCATAACAAAATATCGATAAATCCATCCCTTTATAAATGCAACACGAAGAGAGTTGGCACTGAGCTGGCGACGTTGCATTATTATATATTGTGGGAGAAGAAATCTCACCCAGTTTAACCCCAATGTGAATTGGTATTTCTTTGGTCAATAAATCATTTCCAGGAATACGTATTTTAGCTTTCATATGGCGGTACATGTAACGGAAAGGTCTAAATAAATCTGGCGATACTCCACGGTTCAGAAGCTCATTCATTGCTCGGGGATGCAATAGCGAGTCAAACACTTTACTAACATCATACGTTCCAAGGGCTAGGGTCCCATCGGACTCATCTACATCAATCCATAAATTACACGAACATTTTAGAGCATGGAAAAATCCCAGCACGGAAACATGGAAACACGACGAGCACTCGTATGGATCCTTCCCTTTTTTAAGGATCGGTGAAATAAGACCTAAACAAAAAGAATCCGGGATTACACCACTGCAAAAAACCATTTGGTAAAGCAACGAAAGATGAAAAATCAGCTTATCAGACGCATTTTGAAAATGAAGGATACATATACCATCACAACCCATTGATTTTTTCTTTTTGAGCTTTCGTATAACTTCACTCAAGTCTTTGGTACTAACTAAAAAGGCACCCGGTCCAGGATTAAACAGTCTATCGTTTAGTTCATTTTCAAACTTCTCACATTTTTTAGCAACAGGTTCAACAAACTGATTCATAAAATACGAATACCCTTGTATCTCACTGATAGTAGTTATATTTTCCCTAGTTTTATTATTAGCCGAACGAGTCTTCCATAACTTATTTGGGTCATTTGATATCGATTCGGCAACTACAACACTTTGAGCAACTCGGTGAGATTTGATCTCCTTCTGAAAACGCCGCTTTGTAAGTAGCCACAAGTTATTAACAATTCCATTTCTTGGTTTTTCACACTCATTCCACAAACGTAGCCAGAACTTCGAGGATTGACATGCGGCTTCAAGGCTTTCGTTTCTAGACCATCCAAACTTCTCGGTGCCCGGTCTACACTTTCTTATAGGGACAGCGTACATCTCAGCTATTTTTAGAGCGTGGGTAATCTGTGCACAGTATAAATTCAGCTCAATCCGTATCGCAGACTGGTCCATCCCAGGTTGCCGCTAAAGGAGCTGAAACGGAACTCGAATTTTATCCAATATGCGGTCGCACTCCGCTTGGAAGATATCCTTATCAATCTTATCCCAACATTTAAGATGAAAAGATTTTGGCTTTCTTTTACCAAGTTCAGAAGAATGAATACCACTTCTGGGAATTGAGAGGGACAGTGGGATATGATCACTATATTCACCTTCCAGACCGACTTCAACGATTAGATCTGAATTGGGAGGATGGAGAAATACCGCATGGTCAAGGTTATACGTGCCTCCAGAAAAGGAGATAAATGTATAATTTTTGTTTTTCGGAATGACCGTGTAGCCGGTCGGCAAAATAGAAAGAAAAGTTTCAGTTCTTACACTTGAATTCTGGAGTAAGTCACAATTAAAGTCTCCAATAAGCATACACTTTCTATTCATCTTTTTGAACTTTTTTAACAATTTGGCTACTTTTCTGCAAGCAATAGCAAATTTTCTTTCAGAAGCTACATCTCTGTAATTTGATGGAAGATAGAGATTAACTATAATAAGATCATCAACTATTGTGGCAAGATAGGAATCAAACATTTCAAGCAGTCCTGATTGGCAAGTTGTCAAGACAGCTCGACCGCCGCTTGGCCTTCCTTTCGTTTTAAGTCTTTTAGCTGGGGATAAATGTACTGTTACACTAGAAAAAAGGCACAGAAGCTGAGAGTTCATATCTGTCAAAAAGTGCTCCTGTAAACAAATTACGCTGTAAGATTCCCATAGTTGCTCCAAAGCTGGTAGTTTATCAAGAACCCCACCATTAATATTCCACGACATAACAGAGAGAAGTCTTTCAGTGGTCATTCCAAGAAGTGGGATCTGTTCTGCTCTGAGCTTGATTTCCGATTTTCTGGGCAGGATACTGAATAGCATGAGTGACCTGAAACTTTGCATACAACACAACGTTTTTTCTGCATGAACGGCTGCTCCTTGGTACTTTTATGGTCATTACTTGCGCACTGAGAACATATCTCGGCATTAGGACAATTGACCGCTATATGGCCAATAAGATGGCATTTGTAGCAACGGTGTGGTAAGAAGTGAAATTCATCAACACGTAAACGTTCAAAACCGATCTTCGGAGGATCTTTCATGCTAGCTTCCAAAGCGTCTTTTGACGGGAAATAAAGTCTGAATGTCCGGGACTTGCCGATCTATTTAGCTTTTTCACATGTTGGGATCAGATTAGCTACATCTGCCGCCTCACACTCCTCTGGAACAAAACGCACAATTCCAGACACTCTTCGATTTTACGCTGGTTTCTATAACTTTGAATAACTTTCAATAAGCTTCAGTGCTATTAAAAAGTCTAGGTTTACCTGCCATTACTGTATAGAACTAAATAATAAAAAAACAAGTTTTTTTAACTGAAAGTAAGGAGCAACATTAAAATTCAAAACGAACAGAAATTATTCCGAGTATGAAAGGTTGCCCCCTCCTCGATACCATGCTCTTTACACTAAAGCTGTTAGCACTTTTAAAAAGCTTCCTATTCTAATTAAACGGCTCCTGTGTTTCAGTAGCCATTCCTGAAAAATCGGGACAAACAGTCAAACTGTAGCGTAAAGAGCAAGGTATTGAGGAGGGGGCAACCTTCATATACGGAATAAGTTCTGTTCGTTTTGAGTTTTAATGTTGCTCCTTACTTTCAGTTAAAAAAAACTTGCTTCTTTTTATTTAATTTCTGTTCGTTTTCCAAATAATACAGGTAAATCTGGCACACTCCATGAAATATACCCCCCCCACCCTCACGGGAAACTCCTCCGTGTAAATTTCATCCAACGTAAAGTATTAACTCCTACGTCAAGTTCCCTCCGAATAGTTCCTTCCTAACGGAAAATCTCCCCTCCCCATAACTTTTTTTTGCGGACGATTCAGCCTGAAAAATTATCCTTAGCATACTTTAATTTGAAAAAGACTTTAATCTCTAATCAGTCTTTCGATCACGCCGGAAATGCCCCCTTCCGTGGAAATTTTTTTCCGGAAATCAAAACACGAAAATAGCCCCTGGATATTTCCTCCGGAACATCTCCACATGCAAAATTGAGTTGGAAAAGAGAATGTAAGACAATTAAAAAGAATTTCGTATAGGAATTCTGTCAAATCCCCTCAATGTAAAATTTCCCCTGGAAACTTGACCCCTCCCCCTCGGAAATTCCCCCTCCCCCTCAGAAATCCCCCCCAAGGATGATTCTTCCTATGGAAATCTACCCCAAGCACAAATCCCCCCCCAGAAAATGTCTGTATACTTCCCAATAACAAATACTATACGTAAACAATGGGCAGATTTCCTAACTTACACGCATCTCCCCATGGACTGTGAGGGGGGGGGGGGTCATTTTACCTCTAAATACATAGTTATTTGGTCTTTCAACTATACTAAACAAAATGGCTATCTCAAAATTTTGATCAGATAACTTTGAGAAATAAATGGGCGTGGTAAGGAGGCCAGTTGCCCTCCAATCTTTTTGGTCACTTAAAAAGGGCACTAGAAATTTTAATTTCTATTCGAATGTACCCTCTCCCGATCTTCTAGGACCATTATTTCAATATGATCATGCCTGGAAAAAAAAAACAAAAAAAAACACGCATCCGTGATCTGTCCTGCCAAAAATAACAAAATTCCGCATTCTTGTATATAGGAGCTTGAAACTTCTACAGTAGGGTTTCCTGGTACGCTGAATCTGATGGTGTGATTTTCATCAAGATTTCTTGTATTTTAGGGGATTCCCCTCGATTTCAAAAATCAGGCAAATTTTCATAGGCTCGCAACTTTTGATGGATAATACTTATATATTTATATATCTTATATATTTGGAATCAGCATAATAAGCTGATTCTTTTGATGTATTTATTGATATAAAAATTCCGTTGTTAGAGTTTTGATTACTATTGAGCCAAGTCGCTCCTTACTTACAGTTGGTTACCATGAACTGTTTGAAATGCAATATTATTTGCCACAGCTCGGCTTCAAAACTAATCACAATTTCGGATTTTTCATTCTATTAATAAAATGCTATAAACCTTTGCTTTGCCGTCGAAATTATTTTGATTTTTTTTTAAGCTAGAACAAAAATCAGATTATGCCTTTCATAACTGGAGACTGAAAGTATTTCCAAGGAGGAAGGGGATACTCATATTCAAAATTATTAATTTTGCAAATCTCTATTTATTTTATTTTCTCAAAATTTTCGAGAAGATGGAAGGTCATTGGAAACTTCTAGGGGAAGATTCAATTCATTAGCCAGTTGAGGAGAGGAAGTTTGCCAGCATTGCCAACAGTTAAGAGTAAGAGGGATGAAGAGAGAAAAAGAACCATATTCACCTTCTCTTCTTCTTTCCTAACGTCTACAACCTTCTTCCTTTCTCTTGCTCTAGCCGCTCTCTTTTCTTCTTGTTCTTCTGTTAAAACTGGTTTACTGCTAACTTCAACTGAAGTATGAGGATCCAATGGTCTGTCAATTCGTGCTTTCTGTCGGGCTGTCATAGATTTCGGATCTTTCATTCTTTTCAGCAGCACATCCTATGAAGAAAAATGAATCAAACATAGTGAAATTTATTATTTTTTACGCCATTTAATTTATTCTTATCTAAGTTCTCCGTAGACTCTAATGTCGCCATTTATAATGTCGCTTTCTGTCGGGCTGTCATAGATTTCGGATCTTTGATTTTTTTCAGCAGCACATCCTATGAAGAAAAATGAATCAAACATAGTAAAATTTATTATTTTTTACGCCATTTAATTGATTCTTATCTAAATTCCCCGTAGACTTTAATGTCGCGTTACACCTCCTTTAACTTGTTAGTTTAAAATTTTTAGAGCGGGGGGGGGGGGGGGGAAAAAAAAATAAAAAAAAAAAAAATTAAAAATTAATTTTTTATTTGCATTTTTTTTGCGGTTTTACTAGGTGGTCGAAAACACTGATGAGGGGGGGGGGGGTCAAACCTGGGACCCCCCTGGATACAGCCTTGTCTACAAGGCAACGTTTCGGAGCAATGAAAACATAAGAGCTGCTACTACCTCGAGCCAGCACTTAGTGAGGTCTATGCATTCATTGGAATTTATATTTTTTTTTTAAAGATTCACATCTCTTCCGCTTAGGACAGAAGAATAGGAATAAAAGAATTCGATATGTTAGATAAAAAAATAATAATTTGGTTTTAAATAGTCATACCTCCTCAAGTCTACCTTCCTCTACTGCATCGAGCCATTTTTCTTCTTCACTAGAATAACCAGCACCGTTACTTCCTTTTCTTTTTCCTTTTCCTAATGGCTTTTCCCTGAAATTAAAAAGAAAATATATCAATTGTTACTGCTTGCTAGGCTACAAAAAATAAAAAAAAAACAAACGCGTGACTCTTGGGAAACAACAGCGAGTGAACTAAAAATGATGTTTTTGTCAAGCTTTAGCGAGAGGAGGAGGTAGAAGAGCACATACATTCTCTATCGGGTAGCCTACATGCAGCCTATATTTAGCAAGACAAGGAGGCAGAAGAGCACATGCAGTCTATATCGGGTAGCC
>JAQQPU010008683.1:0-26802 GCA_029168905.1 Artemia sp. Kazakhstan ARC1039 | reverse complement strand
GGAGCCACATTATGGAGCCTCTGCAATCATGGGACCTGAGCAAGCCCCTTCAAGTCCATGTGGAAAGGCGGTTGTACACATAGAGGGGATCAAAAATAGCGACGAAGACCACACTGCCTTTCCATAACAAACAACAAAAGCACGAAGAACAATAGGGAAATATTTTTGCAAGACAGTGGAGATAATTTGAATGAATATTTCGGCCCTATTTCCAAGGGCCGTCCTCAGCAAGACAAAAATATATAAAAGAAAAAAGACTCACAAAAAGCATGCGACCAATAAAACCAAAAAATAAAAAAAATTTCAAAGCAGTCTTAGCATCCTTACTTCAGCAAGGTCAACCAGGATTCTGGTTGAGAGTCCAAGCGCCCTTCAAGTCCATGTGGAAAGGCGGTTGTAGTCATAGAGGGGATCAAGAGACCCAAGAAGCTGTGATTTACTCACTGCAATTTCACTGATTTTATTTCATCTCATTCCTTATTTAGGCATGGTATAGAGTGTTGTAATCAGTTTTCTTCAAATATATCCCATGGCCACCAATCCATTTAGAAACTACTAACATAAGTGCTTTTAAATGAAATTTTAATCTTCTGAATTCCAATTTTAAATATTCTTAGTTGTACAAGGCATAGGACTAGGGGTAAATGAACCATTATCCTCCTAATTTTACTGAATGGTTGAGACTTATGTTTTTATTTTCCTATTAGGATTACATTCTGAAAGTTGCAGCTATGATGCTAAGCATATTTCAAGAAGCTATTCCTTCTAATCTTCCTAATATAGTAATGGAAAGGGGCACAACTATAGTAGCCCATTTGGTTTTTCATGAATCAAAACTGAGAAATATTTGAAATTTGTGGCTGTAATATCCCAGAAACAGAAAAACCTACCAAGGTTCATCAAAATCTGAGACTCTCAGCAAAATATATATTTATTTTTCATTTTATATGGAATGACCACAAACTAGAATCTTAAATTAACCCCTGAATTCAAGCTTAGCATAACATAGCACTGGCCTCTGTATCTTTCTCTACAAAAACTGTGTCATCTAAGTGACATGTGCATTCTAAAACACAAAGAAGGAGAATAAATAATGACAAAAAGAGGAAGAAAAGCCTACCTGCAAACCCTACTCTGCTCTCAATACTTTGACTTTTGGAAGCTTCAAATGACTTATCAATTCTTTTTCCAAGAAGAAAATCTTCATGTTCTCCTTCTGCTGTTTTCTTTTGGTAGATCCAATCTAATTTAGAAGAGCCTGAGCCTTCCCTATATTAATTAAAATTTCTTGAGATTTTTTTTTACCATAATGAGGCAGAAGAAAACAAGACCACAGTGGCATGCTAAGCAGAAAATAGCCTATACTGAAAAACCAATTTGACAGCAATAAGGTGGAGCTGTACCCAATTTTCTGGGTCATAGTTTTGGTTTGATTTTGGAGTTACGAATGCATTTAGAATCAGTACAAATATTTTTATGAGCTTGCTCAGTCTGACTGTGGAACACTTCACACACACTCTCTACCAGTTAAAATCAGTATGTAAAATTTATCTTAGTTTAAGCAATTCTTACACTTTTAGTGATGGCAGCAATAACTGAATAATGACCAAAGTTGATTGAAGTGTACAAGTGTACCTGTAATTTTTTTCCATTTTCAAAGGGAAATAATATCACAGTTAATTGTTATTTTCGATGTCTTCTTGACTATATAAGTCTTATTACTCAAACATATGTGCATGATAAACATTCATTACCATTCTTAACAAAAAGAAAAATATTAAAGAAGCAATTTTCCAAAACTTCATGAAAATTTGCTGTTCTATTAAAGCACACCATTCTACTAGCAAAGAAAAGATATTATGCAAACAAATACTGTAGTCAAACTAATATTTCTACAGACAAAGAAGGGGCATTAATGGAAAGATGACACATAGCTGTCAGTCATTTTACTATGACTGAAGCCAAGTTCAACAACAGAAGCATCAGTCTTGACACACAACAGCAACACCTTGAATGTACTATTATAAATGCATTACTATGGCTGATGGAGATGTAGATGTATTGCTAGGAATTATTTATTTTCATCTCTTTCTTTAGTTACAATATGTATGTCTTTGCCTCAATTTTATTTCTGAAAATGATGCATACCTTTTTATGATATATCTAATGAACAACAAACATAATTGCAGACAGAAACAGAAACATTGCTAAGATATGCTCTGCAGAAAGCACATATCTGAAGCACTTTGAAGAATTTTCTGAAACACTTTCATACTTCCAAGCCACCATACAAAAATTTCCTTGCTTTGTTTTTTTTTTTCAGCATCCACCCATCATGTTTATTTTTTATAGCATCAGCATCATCAGTGATCATAGAATTATCAAGACTCAAACCTTTTCCCACAATTTTATTTATATATGTTACATTTAAAGGATGATTAAGGTTTTTGGGTTTTCTATCCAATCTAAATGATATTAGGCCTAAGGACATGGCCATTTCTTCTTGGCCTTTATTTAGTTATACAAAATGTCCAAAAGTTTCACACAAAATTCAGTGTCATAATAGCCAAATTCATTTAACAATTGAAAATATTCTATAAAAGCACCTTCTTTAGCTTTAAATTGTATGTATTATTGACACAATGCTCAATTTTAATTATAAGATTGCTTGGTTGCCAGTAATTACAACACTTTATACTCCTTAGGCATCCTTATGCTTTTTAATATATTTAATGTTATTTAACTACTTTTTAGCATCCAAAAAATGGTGAGTAGAAGAATCTATACAAACTTAGATGGCCCAAAAACGGGCTTTTTTTTATTCCTGGTAAGTAATATTTTGAGCAAGCTCTAAAGGAAATATATAAAATAGAAAGAGTAGTACAATTAGATTCCTTATTCAATCCTCTTTCCAAATATTATAGTCATTTCTCTGACCCCCCCCCCCCCTGATGTTCCTATATTTAGCCCTAATAGTTTACTTTTGTGTCGTTTAAGATCTTACAATGGGCCATGTCTTCTTTGTAAAAGCAGGTAGGTCTATGTTATATTCTTGACTGAAGGAAATCTAGTTTTACCTGAGTGATTAATTGGAAGATTGAATAAAATATTAGGCTATCTAAAATTATTAGAAAATGTGGATAACAATGCAAGGAAATGGTCAGGATGCACTAAGAATCACACTATGAAAGATCTAAGAGCAACCAGTTTCTGTTCCTAGATCAGTTATGATTTGCTTATTTTGAGTAAGAAAACTATGATGTATGTATACTTTGTGTTAAATATTCAATATATAGAGGTGGTTAGGGGTCAGGTTAAGTACTGAGCATAATGTGTTCTGCATGGTCTGCTTTCCATAATTCTTTGCTGTTGTTTCCATAATTTTGTTTCTAAAGTATTATATTATCATCACGTTTTGGTATATTTCATTAGGATTAACCTAACTTCACTTGTTGAGCACATTCCATTTAACTGACAACTACCAACTGATCTAGTTTTTTTTTAGGTTTTTATTAATATACATCTTGAATTGGGACTGTTGAGATGGAAACAT
Source organism: Artemia sp. Kazakhstan ARC1039 (assembly GCA_029168905.1). Classification (NCBI taxonomy): domain Eukaryota; kingdom Metazoa; phylum Arthropoda; class Branchiopoda; order Anostraca; family Artemiidae; genus Artemia; species Artemia sp. Kazakhstan ARC1039. Next base: position 23,249 of record JAQQPU010008683.1, on the reverse strand, counting down.
GATAATAAAACAATTCTTACTTTATAATATGCAGAATAATTATAGTTCACACATTTCAACTACAGCTCCACTATACTTTACCCCTAGCCCCCCTAATGTGCAAATATATAGCCCAAATTATGTATTTCCTATGCATCATTCTTGTTGTAACCCATGTCCTCATAGGCTAAATTGAATCAATTGCAATGAAATCAGAAACCATAAGGGAAATATATTATCTGCTCAGTTTACTTACATTCATTCTTCCTCTTGCACATCTAACCTTGACCATGTTGTGTCATATAACCTTGATATACCTTGTGTTGAGGCAGTTTCTAAATTTCAAGTTTCAGACCACCTTCCTATTGCTTTTAGTTTTAAACGAGAAGTTTCTCAGATTCCAGTGTTACATGCTCATACTGTTCACTGGCATAAGTGGTATACTTCTCGCGATTGGAATAAAATTGACACATCTCAGTGTCAAACAGTGTCTAAACAAGATCCGGGTTCCCTTTCATCTTCTGCAAAAGTCTTCTAATAAAGACATTAATGAGGTTAGATTAACTCTTGATATCTACTCCACAGAAATCTGCCATGCACTTTTGTGTGCTAAAAAAAGGGCAGTTCCTCTTAAAAAAATACGTGTTGGTACCCAAGTTCCTGGGTGGTCAGGAAATCTAGCGCTGTCTGAAGCTTGTGACCCTGCTAAATTTTGGTACAAATTATGGAGAGATTGCCTATGCCCCCGTCATGGAATAGTCAATGAATTGAGAAAAGTGTCAAAAAATGTTTTACTAAGGAACTTGCCCTTCATCAATCTAAAATGCAGACACTTTCAGGGAGGCACACTTGTGCCTCTTTAAAGAGGCGACCCACCACAATGTTAAGCGACTTCCAGTCCTAGCGGTCGCAGAGAGACGGCGGTGATCGCATTTTGTAGCCTAAGCTCAAACTAAGAAACATGCAAAATTTCACCCCCCTTGGACTTTATCTTCATGGGGGAAAGCGGGCTGGAAGTTTCGATCCTCCCACCACAGCCCCCTTTTAACGTTGTCCGGTCGGGCTGAAATTTAGAGGATAAGCTTTCCTAGGGCCTGGGAGCTTATCCTCAAAATTTCAGCTCAATCCAATTTCTCCTTCCCTGTTTTCCAAAAACCAAATATAGCCACTTAATGTTCATCCTTTTTTTTTTTAGCTGACACGCCTACAGGCCACAGTTGGCAACGGATCCGGGTGAATGAGGACTCATTCGAAGCAGAATTTGACCTGTTAGGGCTTTTTGATATTTTCAGACCCAAAAAATTATTCCCCGAATTTATATTTATGAAAAACCTCGTTTTCCTATAAGAGCCCATTTTAATTTTTCCCACCATAGCCCCCCTTTAACGTTGTCCGATCGGGCTGAAATTTAGAGGATACGCTTTCCTAGGGCCTGGGAGCTTATCCTCAAAATTTCTGCTCAATCCGATCACTCCTTCCCTGTTTTCCAAAAACCCCCCAACTCTTTTTATCCACGCCTACAGGCCATAGTTGGCAACGGATCCGGGTGAATGAGGACTCATTTGAAGCGGAATTCGACCTGTTAGGGCCTTTTGATATTTTCAGATCGAAAAAATTATCCCCCGAATTTACATTTACAAAAAACCTCGTTTTCCTATAAGAGCCCATGTTAATTTTTGAAATTCCTAAAAGCATAGTATTTCATTATTAAATTAGATCAAAATAGTCCTCTTAACCTGACAAGACTGACTGCAAGCATCCAAAAATTCCAGCTCTTTCCCAGAAGTTTTTTGTCGAAAAACAAAAATTTTACTTTGTATTTGCTTGTGTCAAAAATAGATTGCAGAGACTAAAAATAATTTAACAAGAGTCTCTGATAGTCCAGTGGTCACTATTCCTGTCTTTCATGCGGAAGACCCGGGTTCGATTTCCTGTCAGAGTAAATTTTTTATATATTGAATTTAAAGTAGTATCTCTTAAATTTAAAGTTTAAAAAAGAAACTCAGTTTCTTTTTTAAATCCAATCTATTAAATTCTTCGGCTCAACAGGCATCTCCAGAAGAATATCACAGTCGGCCTTCAGCTTACAGGTAAGTCTCCACTGCTTTGATAACATGCCGTATACCTGCATGCTCAAAGAAAAGTTGAAAAAAGAAAATCTTACTGTGCATTTGATTTGAGTATTCAGGAATTAAAAGCCTTAACAAGAGAATCTTCAAAAGCGGGGGGTTTGGGGGGCAATAGCCCCCCAACTTTAACTCCTGACAAGATCAGCTAACAGTTAGTCAAGCAATAATAAGCAATAAACTGTACAAAAACGAGCAGAAATTATTTGAAAACAACTACTTTTTCTAAAGAGTTAAAGAGGCTGAGTCACAAGTTCGAACCTTAAAACCCCCAACTTTAACTCCTGACAAGATCAGCTAACTGTTAGTCAAGCAATAATAAGCAATAAACTGTACAAAAACGAGCAGAAATTATTTGAAAAAAACTACGTTTTCTAAAGAGTTAAAGAGGCTGAGTCACAAGTTCGAACCTTAAAACGTACAGGGATTAGGAGGTACAGTTGGGGGGCTGCCGCCCCCCCAAACCCCCGCTTTTCCACCCTCTTTTGTTAAGATTTTTATTTTGGAGGTCTGTTGCCCCCCTCAACCCCTGCTTTTTCCCTTGCAAAGAAATGCTTTGCAACATGAACGAAGTCTGCTTGAATTTTTTACCATAAGAACATCCTATTGCATCTCTTTGATTAGAAACAGTACTGAGCCTGTTTGCTGGATTTTTTACAGGAGATTTTTCCCCAACCAATAACAAGCTATAATGTGATGAACTTGGTACAACCAACTGATTGCAGGCTACAGGACTTAAAAACCCTTAACAAAAGAGGCTGCAAAAGCAGGGGGTTCGGGGGGCGGCAGCCCCCAAACTGTATCTCCTAATCCCTGTACGTTTTAAGGTTCGAACTTGTGACTCAGCCTCTTTAACTCTTTAGAAAACGTAGTTTTTTCAAATAATATTCTGAGAAGGTCAGGAATTCACCTGATCTACTGTGGAAGCTATTACCTCGTACTATCTCCTCCAATTTGCCAGACCCGAATGACATTCCTTTGTCTGAATGGATATCCCATTTTTCAAATGTATTTTCTGAGCCTGATCCTGTTTTAGAGTCACAATTTTGTGACAAGCTCTGCAACTTCATTGATGAATCTCCTGACCTTGATTTTGTTGTTACTTGTGATGCTGTTATAAAAGCCATATCCCAACTTAAAAAGAAGGCGTCTTGTGGGATAGATAAGGTGAGCCCTCTACACATCATTAATGGAATTTATCTATTGTTGCGTCACCTCAGCCTTCTCATGCAAATGATATTTGTTACAGGTATTGTTCCATCCTTGTTCTGCATTGGTGATCTGACTCCAATTCCCAAAAAAAGGGAAATCTGAGCTGCAATGTTCCTCTTTCCATCTCATCACTGTCTCTACTACAATATGCAAACTTTTTGAGCTTCTTTTTCTTGTTAAGACAGAAATGTTACGTTCCCCCATATCAGTTGGGTTTTCAGGCTAATCTTGGCTGTTCTCATGCTCTTACAGCAGTTTTTACTGCCCTTGCCAACACTGAATCTTTAAGAGAAAGTTTGATCCTTGCCGGACATGACGTTAAATGTGCATTTGATTCCTTAATTCATTTGTCCATGCTTCTTCATATGGCAAGGCGAGGCGTAAACCCATCAGTTGTCCTTGTTCTCAGGGATTTATATAGGAATTTGAGAGTGCGTTTAAAACTTCCATCCCGTTTTCCCCTGCAATTGGCTCTTCATCAGTCCCAATATAATTGCATTAATTCTTGTGTGAGGCCAAACTCTTCAAATGCCTCAAATATGCTTGTGATTCCTCTGTACCCCATCCTCGTTAAGAAAGGGACTAGACAGAAAGCTATCACTTCCCCAACCCTGTTCAATAATAGTGTCCTGGAAGCTCAGGCAAAGTGTCTTCCTTCATGAATTCTTGGGAGAATCGATATGTCTCTTACTTGTTATGCTGATGACATCTTGAACCTCAGCCATACAATCCAGTGCATTGTTCAAAATCCTCAAAGATGAATATTCAAAAATTGGTCTGTCTTTTAATCCTGAGAAATCTGAAGTTATCCTTTTCAATTGGCGAAATCCCTCTACTTCTCTTCTAGATCTGGACGGTTCTCTTGTTAAACCCGCAGACCATTTTACATACCTGGGCCTTCAAATTGGCACATTTATAGGCCACACACATTGTTTGCTGATTTCTCACATTGAGCGTAAAATTAGTATTTCTTATGCTGTAATTGTAAAAAGCAAACTATGTTTCAACCAAAACCTTCTAGCATCCATTTACAACGCCACAGCCCTTCCACATCTGCTTTACATTGCTCCTTTCTGGAAATTCTTTACAGTTACAGATAAAAAGCACCTACAATCAATCTTCTTCAGATTTGCTAAATATCTTCTACATTTGCCCCCTTGGACAAGAAACCATATAATTATTCATTTGTATAAGCTAGCTGACCCTAATATTAGCATCAATAAATCTCTATCCCGTTTTCAAAGTAAGTTTAATCATCCATGGTCACCAATTTATTCACAATAGTTTTTTTGTATTAATGTAATGTATGTAATAATTTTTTTTTTCTCTCTATTTTTTTTGTCATTTTAGTGATTATTCCATATATGTACCTTTTTTTTGATTTTTTGACAGGTAATAAATGAATAATAATAATAATGATAATATTAGTATTAATAAATCTCTCTCCCATTTTAAAAGAAACTTTTATCATCCTTTCATTAGCATCATTGTTTGTATTAATGTAATGAAGAGTTTTTTTTTGTCATGTATTTGAATTTTCAATGTGTGTTTGTGTCCTTCTTTTTCTTCTTTTTTTCTTTTCTTTTTGTTTTCTTTAGTGATTACTCCATCTACTGTACCTTTTTTTGATGGATATTAAATGAATAATAATAATAATTTGGGCTATATATTTCCACAATAGGGGGGGGGGAGAGGTAAAGAAAGTCAAGCTTTAGTCAAAAAGTAAGGGAAGAAAAGACAAATTGAAATAAACCAAATACATTCCGTATGAATAGTTATAATGAACAGTTTGTTTATTCATTATAACACAAGTGACTCTGCCCTTGGCATCCCTGATGCCTTTACTCTTGTTTTGTTGTGCATTATTGGCATTTGACTGTTAATGTGCTTGCTGCAAATTTTCCCAGATTCCTGCATATTGCACCACCAAATTGCTTGAGAGTTCTTATCAACCCCTTTTTTTTTACCCTGATTTGAAACTTAGTGCTGTGCCTGCTTTTGATTTACTTGGCTTGCTTAATTTACTATTGACTGAGGGCTCCCCCTGCTGCTTGTGGCCTACTTGTTTTATTTATTTCACAATTGACTTCTTTTTGTGATTTGATTTTGTGTTTTACCTGTTTATTTTCAACCCTTTGGGGTTTTATAATTATTTGTGATGACTGCCAGGACAGTTAGTAGTCCTGTCATCTCTGACCCCAATAACCAGTGGTGTAAATTCAGAAAAATTCTGGGGGGGGGCAAACTTCGAAGATTTTTGCCACCTCACGGAAGAAAATTTGCAAATTTTCACTTTTACTTTGTGAGAAAAGTACAAAACTATGCTGATTATATTCTGTTAAAAAAAAGTAAAAAAAAGAAAAAAATGTTTGAATTGGTGAAAGTTTCTAATTCAGAGCGAGTGGATGGCTTGGAAAGAGCATTTCCTGCCACAAAGTAGCAGATAGTTTTGAAATATTATTAAAAACTGTATTATCCCTTATATTGGACCTCTTAGACTCCTTTTTAGGGAAGCAAATTACTTAAAAACAAATATTGTGCTGTGAAGGGTCTATGCCAAAAAAGAAAATTTAGAATTAGGAAATGTCATTTTGTTTTGTTAAGAATTGAATTGAGTGAAGGCCTAGAACAGGGTTTTCTGGCGCGAAGCGCAGTGGAGGAAATGAAAAAAAAACCTGGGGAGGGGCAAATTCCATGTCTCAATAGGCAGCCTCAAGTGGGTTGAATTAGCAAAAATCCAAGGGAGGGGGAAATCAAGCCAAATTAAGCGGTAGCCAACTTAAAATTCTTTGGATAACAAAGTTTAGAACACAATTAGATATACAAAAATTCAAGTAACCAAACACAATTAAGCAAATAAATCATAAATTTGTCTGTATCATGACTGAAGTATCCAGAGAGAGCCACTATTCTAATGGGAAACGTCATTGCTTCAGGGAAGCAAAATTGTTGATGGCAATGTTATAATCTATCTTTTTCGCTTTTTCCAGCTGGGTTGCTATAACTAGCAAATCGCTAAGTCGCTCATCAGTCATGGTTGTTCTGAGATATGTCTTAACCCTCTTAAGCGTTGAAAAAAATCTCTCGTTAGAGGCAGTTGAAACGGGGAGCGTCAAAGCAATTTCGAAAGCTTCCGAGATGACAGCAAAGGCGTCTTTGTTCATGTAGAGGTAGGCAAGAGCTTTTGATGGGCATTCTGGTTTCATCCTTTGTAAATAAGATTTTGCCAAGGCTATCTCCGACTCAAACTTCAACTCGTTTACTAATAATGTAGGAAAGTCACGTACAAAGTCTTGTATTAGACGTGCATCCAGGAACTTTGGTGAACTTGGCTCAAACGCTTCTAAGCCTTGGATTACTGAGGAGTTTTCACCAAACCTTTGTCTCAGCTCCGAAGTTACTCGGTCGACTATGAAGTATAAAATGTCCGACCTATAAGTTTGAAAATGTCACGATCCTCTTCTGTTCGATTTCTTGCTCTGGCACCAACAGTGGTTTCGACGTAAAAATCGAGAAGGCATCTGCTTATAGCAACCGAGCGTCTAGGGTTTTCTATTTGGATTGAGTGCTGCTTGCATAAGCTTTTCGTTGCTTCGACCATCTTAAACCAACGCTCTTCAGATCGGAGCTCTAGAACCTGTTGTTGAACTGCTTGAAGCAGAGAATTTACGCCTGAAAGAACGAGGCTCTTGGACTGGAGTTGTCTGGATGCAACATCTATCAGACCAAGGATACTGCTCATTATTTCAAGAATGAGCAAGAATTTGGCATCAATTGTTGCCAGCAACCAAGAAGCTTCAGAACGGTCCTCTGTTGAATTCGCTTCATCCAAAATAACCCTTAGTATTTCGAGAATAGCACCTAAACGTATCTGGATCTTCTGAATTGAGGAAAACCAATAGCACCATCGAGTGTCGGCTAGACACTTGAGCTCAATCTTCTTTTCTCCGCGGTCTTGTTGGGTTCGAAGGAAAAGTTCGTGAAGTGGCGCACTTCAGCTGAGAAAGACATATAATGCCTGAATGCAAGAAAAGAAGTTTCTAACCTCCGGACAAGAAGCTATTGACTGCACAAGCACAAGATTTAGGCGATGGGCGTGACAATGAATATAATCCTTTAAGAATAGCCTGAACACCATTACATGCGCTGCTCATGATGCTCGCACCATCATAGCATTGAGCCCCACAGGTGCTCCAATCCAGTCCGTGCTTTTCAACAAGATCCTCGATTGCATTAGCAAGGGATGCTGCATCTAATTGTTCAAGATGTGTACTTCCAAATGTCTCCTCGTGGATGATAGCATTACTACCAATAAACTGAATAATTAAACCAAGCTGCTCTTTTTTCGACAGATCTTTTGTTTCATCTGCACAGATTGCCAAATATTTCTTAATAGAGCATCTTGTTTGTCCTTGCAAGAGGTCAGCCAGTATGCTTATAAGACTATTTTGGTAGTCAGGACTCAAATAGCTTCCATACTGACGTTTTAGTTTTTGCTGAAGATCCGGGTTTCCCTCTGTCATCATTTCTAGTATTTCTATAAAATTACCTCGATTGTGTGAGTTGTCGTGTTCATCATGACCTTGAAATGGGAGCCTTTGGCGCGCTAGGGCACATGCCACTTTTGCAAGTGTGACTATATGCAGGCGATTTTCTGCTATGGCTTCCTTCGGATTTGAATAGAGAGTTGTAGTTATTGACTCAGATGTGCCACACTCAATTGCTTTATATTTGGTCCAGCTGCGATTTGATTTGTTATGAGCTTCTGAAGCCTTGTGTTTTTCAATCCTTTTGAATAGCTTTTTCCAGTTATTCATTCCTGTGTCAACAATCACTACATTATCAGAAGTATTTCCATGATTTCTTGTTAAGGAAAAGTGCCAACAGCAAAAGCAGTAAATGGCTTCTTCTTTAATAGAATATTCTACCCATGGTTTTTTCTCATAGGCTTTAGCAGAAAAACGGCAACCGTTTGTTCTGGGGTATTTGGCTAGCTTTGGCTGGTTGGGTGCCTCCCTTTTATGGTGGGAGATGTCAAGATTGCCCCTCAATATTGTATCTGATGCATTGGCTACACTTCCACCCTAGAAAAAAATCCAGTGCTTTCACTTTTAAACGTTTTAACTTTTATTCAGAGGCCAATAGCTCTGAAAGAGTTGTTCCCTTAAATAGGTGTCTAGGAGACATAAGGAATAATAGACTTTCTTAGTGAAATATCTCTAGAATTTCCAATGCTCCACAGCAAAAAATACTGTATTCAAGCCATTTACTTCCATTTATACAGAAACTTTTGCCACTCTAAACCTTTTTTCCATTGGTACAGTTTTGGTTTTGTTGGAAAACTTTTGCCATGCTCGCCCCCCCCCCCCCCAAAAAAAAGTGATAGTGACGCCCCTGCTCCTAGCTTCTAATTAGCTTTTCTGCTACCGTTTAGTGTAGTGTTATGTATTGGCATTTTGCCCTTAATAGTTTTTGTTTTTGTTATTTCATGATTAATAACAGGGTGGTTGATTAAATAGGGTGCTTTTTCTCTCATTTATAATAATAGCTTTATTTCTGCCAAAATTGACGATAGCATACAAATATCTTTTGACTGATCATTTAATATGCTCTGGCATCTTCTGCATGTTTAAGCGCCTCCAAATGCTCAAATTCTCAGTTTTTAGAATTTGGTAAAATAGTCTAAGCTAGTCAATTGAAATTTAAAAGGGTTAAAACATATATATTGTTTTTTGTCAGTTTAACTACGAGTAGAATTTCGTAAATTAAACAATAACATAATCCGAATAAGAAACTTAGCAGCTCAATACAACAAAATTCTCATACTTATCTAGCTTATCAGCAAAATCTAGGAGGGCAAGTCGTAAATTTTGTTTTGGATGAAGCACACTGACGTGAAGGAAATGCCTTGCAATAACAGCCAATTTAACTTTAAAAAGTAGAATTTTGTCACAAAGCAGCAATTTTATTTATACTAAAACTGTCCATTCAAATGTATTTTAGCTCTTTTTCATTCCCTTTTTGCGCCATACCCAGTTTCTAGGGTGAGAATATAACAAGAGGTATAAATAATGGTGAGCGGCCACCTAGCAAAAATGCCTGGGCCTTAGGAAAGCATTTAATGCTCTTTCATTCTCTTAAGCTCTTCCAAAACTCTTTGCCATAAATTATGTCTGATAAATCAGGCTGTAGTCCCTGTAGTCATCTCTGAAGTCCTAGCCTGCCCCCCCCCCTCCTTGAATGACACCTCTATATCTATAATTGTTTGTTATATGCTTGGTTATATGATTTTCCCCACAAAATTTGTGATTTATACATTAATCCAAAGTTGTAGTGCAAAATTAAGATCTTACTTCTGTAGGCTAAACTTTAGTTTGCATGGAATTTATTGCATGAAGCAAAGGCTATAAGTTTATATTTATATATAAGTTATACTTATATTAGTCAAACCATAAATGGCAAAATTACACACCTCACTTGGGCCAGCTTCTGTTGCTGCTACACTATCCACCAACTTAACTTTTTTAGCCGGTTGACTAGGTTTAAAAATATTGATTATTTTTCTCTGACTCATTGCACACTCTTATTCAACAAATGAATTCATTCAATACTATCTTTACTTGACAATGCTAGAGAAAACACAAGGCTCCAGGTTACGTGTCATGTTGTATAAGATTTTGTATTTGATAAAATTTGTATTTTTTATTTGGATGAAGGATAAATAAGTGTGTAATCTAAAAAAATCTGGGGGGGGGCAAAATCAGGTCTGGGGGGGGGGGGGGCCAAAACGAGGTCTGGGGGGGCAACTGCCCCCCTCTGCCCCATAGCAATTACGCCCCTGCCAATAACTCTAGTGAAAGGATTTTGGCTTTAGGTGATGAAGGCCCAAATGAGACCAGTAGGTTGTTGACAAAAGGTAGTAGAACAGTTATTGCCAAAAAACTGTTTCAACATCTCCAAAATCATGAGTGCAGGGGCCATTATGGTTCAATTTTAGAAAGACTTATACCAGGTGGCTCCATTATCTTAACAGCTGTGAACCAGTCAGTAGCTACTGCTATAGTTTCTATTTCAGATATAGCAGTAAATGGATATAAGGTAAAGTTTGTGCCTGGTTCTAGCTCTAACCCTGCTTTAATCAGAAACAGAAAAGGCATTGTATTTATCCCATCTGAGGAGGTCACCCATCTGGATGATTTTGTCAAGGAGGTCCAAGTTGATGACAGAATACAACAAGTGACATTGGCCTTTATAAACCCAAGCCCATCAGTTATCCCTTTGGTTTGCACCTTTAATCAGGACGTTCAGTTCTCCTCTGAAAATCTCTGCTTGGGGTGTAAGGTATACAGTTAAGCAGTTTATCCCCCAGGCAATACAGTACTTCAATTGCCAAGGTTTTGGCTGCTTGGCTTCAAATTGCCTACTTTGTAGATGTCTACTTTGTAGTTGACAACAATTCCTTGATGAATATCCCTAATCTAAAACCATTAAGGAAGATCAGGTACTCAAGTGCCAATGGTAACCATGCTGCTAATGCTAGGGAGTGCCCAGTATTCATGGAGAAGAAAGCAATTGTAACTTACTCTTTAACTAATAATGTCCCCATGAGGACTGAGGTCTTGTAGAAAGGACTTCCAACACATCCCCATGGTATACACAGACTCTTTCCCTCCACTGACTCCTAATCAGCCTCCAGTCAAGGAACTCAACATGAGGTACATGGCCATGTTAGAAGGTGTTGCAAAGCAGATCTCTGATCTTACCCAGGCTATTACAACTATTTGTGAACTGTTTTCTAAGTTAGTACCAAAAAAATTTCAAAATGTAATCTGTAGCCTAAATAAGTCAGTTGGAAATCTAAATAGAGAAGGTTCAAGTCTTTCCACAATGTCAGTAGTTACCAGTAGCCCTGGCAAAGCAGAAAGGAAATGTAAAGGAATGGAGTCTATACCTAGCCCAGAAGATGCTATAATTAGACTACAGAGACCTAGGTTAGCCCCTTCTCAGACAAATGACTTATCTCTCCACCATTTTCCCTTAAATTTGGCCTGGATGACTAAGCACAAACTTATAAAGTAATTTGGTTAAGACTATTGGTTTGGTTTATTCCCCAAAATTTTTCCTGCATGTTTCTTTTTTAGAACTGTGTTGTTTGTTTATATTTTGATTTAGGTGACAGGTTACAAGTTATTTGTATTATTTATTATAATCAAGTTGTATGAGCATTATAATTGTTGTTTGATAAAGTAAACTGCATCATTCTGGTTCCTGTTTATAACTGCTGGCAATTGTTGCTGGTGAATGCTTCCTGAGATTAGCAAGATAAGTGGTAGATGGCTCCATATTATTTTAGTCTTGCAGGCTGTGTTGCCCCTTTCTATATTATTTTATTTTAGAGTTATCTTTTTTCTATTTTATTTGTTTTTATTACCCTTGTTTATCTATTAATATTTTATCTGATTAACTTTCTATATCTGGACGTATGTGATAGGTTATAATGTAAAAATATATTATTTATTATAATTGTGTTGTATATGTACTTTAAATGCTGTATGACAAAGCATTGTTACATTGTTTTGATTACTGCTTTCCAATGCTGGCAGTTGTTGCAAGTGAATAAACCCCTACCAATAGCAAGATAAGTGATAGCTCTACATGATCAGGTTCAGTGAATATTGACTGAAGTGATAGGCCTACCCAAGCAAGCTAGTGATCACAGAAGGCACAGTACAATCAAGTAATACAAATGCATATGACCTATTGGTTGAATGCATCAAACACCAAAGAACAACAACAGTCAAAATGTGTAAACTATAATTAGGCCTAGGCCTATTCTGCATATTATAAAGTAGGGTAAGAACTGTTTTCTTAACATGTTTCCTTCTCAATAGGCCCAATCTATTCTTATACCTTTCTATATATTATCTGGGACCACCAAGGGGGGAAAGGGTTGCATTATCAGTAAAGTGACCATGAAATTTGGAAAGAGAATAAATAAAAATGAATCCAGTAGACCACAACTCTTTTTGTTGCATATTGTTTACTTTAAGAGCCAACGAACTCTAATTTTACTCAAATTTATTGCAGTCATAGGCCAAAGCGATAGGTTTTGTTGTAGGCCTAATTATTGTTAGAAATGAGCTTAGGCTATGCCTGGGACCAATTTCATTGTATCTGTCAAATCTTGAAGGAAGGGATGATCCTCAAACCCTTTTTATGAATGAATTTATATCCATTTGTGTTCAATACTATTACGTGTAACAAAGATTTATATATCTAACTTTAACTCTCTTAGAAGCTGCTTTGCTTTTCTGGCTTCATCGCTTTCCATGTCTTTAAGTTTTGATTTTTCCTGCCGTTAGGATAACTGCCAGATGAAAAAATATCGCTAGACTATTGAATAGAAACCACTAGAAATCACTAGAATTATTATACTTTTTATCAATACAATTAATAATTATTTTATTTCTTTACCATGTTCTATAAAGGTGCATCTATAGGAAGGGGGTAAAACCCCCCCTAGAAAAATTTCTTTAGATTGATGTTTTGTTTTTGTTTTTCAAGCGAAAATATTAAAAATGTCTTTTCCAATCTTTATGCAGAGAATAAAACAAAATCCTTCCTTTTTCTATAGATTTTCTCGAATTGGTACCCTTGGATTATACTCCGATCACTAAAAATTAGTTATCAGTGATCTAATGCAAATATTTAAATTTTAATTTTTTTCCTTGTCGATTCAAAACCCCAGTTTTTTTCCAATAAATATAGAGTCTATCTTCTTTTTAATCTAGTTGAGCTGGTATAATTACTGGGACACCAGAAAACATTTTGAAAGTGACCTTTTTGTATTTACATTGAAAAAATTTGACCCACCGTTCACAAATTTCGATAAGCATCGGTCTTATTATTTCTTTAATAAAAAAGATTAAAAAATTTTTTTTTTCTCCCAATACATTTTTGTTTATTGGTGATAATTGTTCGTTCTATTACTTTAGCTACAAGAGAGCCTACACTCATCACCTGGAGCTATGTTACTGTGAAACAACATAGTTTTCAACAATATATCATTAATTAAAAATTTCATAAGTAAAAAACTACAATAATATACAATAACGGCAGGTTCTCACAAAGTTTAAGTGTTGCCGCGTTTTAACTTAAACAATTAGGACGTTATCTGTGCTTATTAGGTGTTTCAGTACAAATGAGGGAATTTTAAGAATTATTGGAGTTTTTATTAGATATTAGAAGTAAAAATTTAAACCATAAGTCAGTTCCCAGAGTAGACATCCCCTCCCTTTGATCCCAACCGATTTCAATCATCATAATACAATTGATTTAACCTATCTAGTTATAATACAAATCTTGTTACAAATAGCACTAAGTCTTATTTCTTCTTCATTGATTTCTTTTTTTTTTCAATCAGAAAATTATATTTAACGTATACCTACCATTTTATTTTTCAATAACTGCATTCCTGTTCTATTTGAAAATGTAGAGAGTTTATCAACAACCACTATCCACTCCACCTTCAAAGGTTTTAAAAGAAGGAAATCTAATTTCAAACTTATAGATAATAGTGAGAAAAGAACTGTAAATATGAAGACAAAAATTCAACCTGAGCAAAGTTTGTCAAATAGGAAGTATAGAACATTTTTGCGATTAAAAAGTTCGCCTATCGTCTTGATGATAACGCTCTAGGGCCTATATATATCTGATACGGACATATGGTGAAAAATCGGAGGTTTCAAAGGCGGTATGTTTGCATAAATGCTAATCTGGACCATATTAGGAGCTGTAATGAGCCATCTTTTTCGCCTTTTTTTAATAATCAGCTTCCAGTATGATTTATTCGATTGAATCATGAATCTACGCGCTATATAATAATAAACCACTAAATTTAGGGAAAAATCACTATTTTTAGAACAAAAATCACTAGCCAGAAGAAAATCACTAGATAACATAAAAAACGCTAGAAATAGTAATAAGTCACTAGGGGTGGTAACCCTACAGCAATGATCAATGCAGCATAAGATATCGCAGCTATCAAGGCAAAATGAGCCGATATCACCATTTTTCGAGTGCAAAGTGCCAGAGGTGCAGGTAAGAAAAATCGCTATAAGAAAATGCACCGGTTTGAAAAAGTCTATTTACAAACAACTTAATAGCTCCAAAATGGTGAAAAGAATACTACCCTAGTAATTTATCTTACCAATTTTTGACGTTCTCATACGTGTCTTAAAAGTTGTTTTTCTCGATATAATTTAAAGTTAATTAGTGCAACCTGAAGTAGAGAATAAGTTTTGTTACCTTCGCTTAAATTCTAATTGGTCACTAAGTTGAAAAACGCAAGTCAGGGTCATTCATAAAATATCATTGGGTAGAATGAACCTTGAAAAAATTGTTCTGCCGAATCAATATAGATTTACTTTTGCCTATGTGTAATACAATCGGTTTCAAGTTAAGGTACCAAAAATCCTTCAGAAGCTGAAGGTTTCGTATCAATGAATTATAGAAGACTTTAATAGAAACCCCAAGTTGTTTACTACTAAGCCAAGTTTGACGTCTTACCAAGTAATCTCAAGTTTATTTACATATTTTGTAAAATAGCAAAAAATGAGGCTTGATTTTAGTCACTTACAACACTTGAAGTTACCTGAAAGAGTGAATTGTTACGCTTTGACCCCTAGTCTTCTAAATAATATTGCCAAGCGGAATACAATATCCATTAAGTTTGCATTGTGCAGTTATTACAACGTTGACTAACAGACTAATTGCTGACTAATCTGCATATTTTATACAACAAACCCAAGAATAAAATTTTGTGCCATACGGAGATAAACCCAAGAAGCTTA
The DNA here is from genome assembly GCA_029168905.1 of Artemia sp. Kazakhstan ARC1039. Lineage (NCBI taxonomy): Eukaryota > Metazoa > Arthropoda > Branchiopoda > Anostraca > Artemiidae > Artemia > Artemia sp. Kazakhstan ARC1039. The sequence goes on along the minus strand of JAQQPU010008683.1, from coordinate 8,080 downwards.
AATCTAATACCACTCTCTACAGTGATCGTACTATAAAACAGCCTCTTCTACCATTGGCATCACTTTTGCTCCGAAATCCCTGAATAAAGAAGTAACGAGGATTTGGCGTTTAATACTGATTATGGAACTGTTACTTTATTTCAGACAAGAAGCGTTACTTATTCATTATGTTGATTCGTAATTTCTGTCTTTGCCAAGGACTACAAATGCCTGAAAAATAACGTCGCACTGAGAAAAGAGCAATACCATAAAATTTGTCATGTTAGAAAACTGTCCTGTTTGCGAGAATATACTCGAATTTAAATTTTTCACGTCCAGTTAGACCATAGAGAGCAATAGAAATTTGAGGGAAGGCTGTTTTAAAAACAATTGCCTACAGTAGCGAAACTCAGCCTTTCACACTTTCTTTTAGAATTTCAATAACGAGGAGAGGCCGACATTATTAGCTTATTAAGCTAAAACATGCAGTTTTAGCTTAAATGCACGCTTAATATGACGAAAAAATTCGAACTAAATCTCAGCTATTAAAAATAAACTTAGGAAAGAGTGTCACCAAGAATGGAGAGGAATATATCCGTAGAAGGCTAAATGCTCAATATTTATGTAGAAACTAGACGACATTGCTATTTTACTCCTTTTATACATTCCGCTCACATTAGCATTTTACAGGAGTCATTTCTTCCGGTTGAAGGTCAAAAATATCTAGAAGCCTAGTTTTATCTTACTAATAAGAGTCAATACAATACTACTTAGACTTATAAAAACGTTTGATTAAAATTTGTCACATATAACGCATAGCTTTTTGGACAAGACGAAACATTTTTGCCCTTTTTCATTTTCGCATTTGTCTCAGAAATTAATTTTTATGTAAATTTCCAAACAAACAAGATTACAAGAGAGCTAAGTTGTGATGCTGAGCTGATGGATTGGTGGTTTTTTATGGAATAGAAATCTCGGACCAGCAGTCAAAACACAAACAAAAACGTTTAAACACTCTGATACCCAAATACGAGCTTTAAAAAGTATAGCCCTGTGAAAAAAAGAGTTTAAAAATTTTAATTATGTTACATTTTGATATTCCAGTAAAAATGGATGCTCAGGAGTGCTGGAAGTTTTCGTTTTACGGTAAATGGTGCGATTACTGGGTCTTTTGCCAAAGTCCTAACCAAAAAGTTTTACGGACTCCTGAAGGAAATTCTCAATTATTTACAATTATGTCACCTGACATTTTGCACTGGTGCCTCTAGGCTAGGGAAATCCCGTGTGATAAAACTTCAATTCTCTGATGCAACGTCAATAGCCGAATCATTCATATATGATCTCAAAGTAGGATACACAGTCCTAATGGTTTATGAGTTCGAGGTGATTTCCCGTTGCTGTAACATCTACAGGTCCTCTGACCAACTCCTGTCATCTTTTTCCAGCGTGACATCAAAATATGCGCAACGTGCCGGTCCCCATGTTTCAGATATAGAATCGCCTTACAATTTGCCACCTAAGCGACCATCTCCTGTCATCTTTTTCCAGCGTGACATCAAAATATGCGCAACGTGCCGGTCCCCATGTTTCAGATATAGAATCGCCTTACAATTTGCCACCTAAGTGTTCAAGCTGTGGAGGCAATCATGCTTCGTTTAGCCTCAAATGCCCCAAATTGACAGCAATTGTAAGTCGCAGGGTGCTAAAAACTGATTAATGTCTGTATCAGTATCAGTCGCGTCTTTTAACATTAATTGGACGAAAAACAAGAGCCTGACCATTCATGAACTGTACAGTAAGTTTGACATTGTATGCTTTCAGGAATCTTTCGACAAGAACGAGCGTTAATTTCCTGCGCCGCAGTGTTGATCAATTTGTTTTCACAAGAAATGCAAAATCTACTTCAGGAAGGCCTTCCGAGGACTTAGCATGTATTGTAAAACAAGTGCTCAGGTTTCTGTCTCGATCATTTCAATTTTATGACGAACATCTTTTAGCTATAAGACTGGGAAAAACCGTCTTGATTCATATTTATCTGCCTCACGATGGGAAGAATATGATCTTTCTTAATAAATCCCCCAAAAGCATGTGCAAGTTTGAAAATTTTCCTTCAAAGAATAAGCAAAACTAGTTACGAATTTGTTATTATTGGAGATATCAACATTGATGTAAAATTTGATTCTCTTCGTACTGTGAACCAGCTTCGTACTTACACAATAATTGCGAAGGATCCATCTTTTTCGTATGTGCATAATTCTGGCTGCCAATCGGATATTGACCATGTGATTTGTGCCCGATTTATTACATTTTCAGCAGTGCATGTCCACGAACATCAGCAAGATATTGATCATCTTCCATTATCCTCTACTTTTCAATTAGAGCAAATAATACAGCCCACATAGGTGCTCCTACCTCTATTTGTTCAGAATAACTGGAAAGATGCTAATATGTCATTATATATTTCAGCCCTGACCATGCTCCTTGGTTCATTAAGTGTACCCTTTCATCTACTCCAGCTGAGTGTTAGTTCTATAAAATCAATTACGATCTGAATCAATGCAAGGACCAAATTGTGCAGTGTTTAAAACGCGATGATGTCCCTCAGGATCGAGTGAGAAAAATTACAAGGAAACCGATCTGGTCGTGTGACCCTGAACTGAAAATTGCAAAAAAAAAAAACAAATTGTGACTATGCATGTGGATAGCTAACGATCGACCACTATCCGAGAATGTGTTTGAAATAAAACAAAACTAAGCGTGTGTTTAAGAGATGTCTGCGATCAAGCCGATATAAAAGGTTAGATTATCCTACCACTATGAAAGTGATTAATTCAGCCCAAATAGATAATTTAGCAAATCCTAATTACCCCATCTCGCCAGCTTCGTTGTCTGACCACAATTCAGTTATAGATTCCAAGGTGAATTATGCGGTGCGCGCATTTTATTCGAAATTGTTTGATTCGGTTCTCCCATCTTCCGTGTCAATTGATGCTGTAAATGGTTCTGTTAAGAAATTGAAAGCAAGTGCTCTTGATGTCAACAGAATTAGTATTTATTATCTAAAAATAAACTGCCCGTCTTTGTTTTTCCATTTAAAATTGCTTTTCCAAATTTGCCCTTGTTGTCCCTTGTTCCTGATACTTTTTTGTGGGAAACTGCCACTTCTGTTCTTAAACAAGATAAGGGTCACCTGAACTGTTCTTCTTACAGGCCAACCATGGTTGCTTGTAACATTTAGTAAAACCCTTTAACACATCCTTCTTCTTCTCATTAATATAAATGCTAATTTCGGGGAGAACCAGCTCGTTTTACGGTTTTGTATCAGTTGCCAGGACGCTCATCGTGCTCTGGCTTTCCTTCTTAACGATGCTTCAGCTAAATGGTATGGTCATCACATTTGGGCTCATGATCTTTCTAAGGCTTTCGATAATGTTGTACTTAGTCTAGCCCTTTAATCACTTTATAGTCACGGCATTAACCTTTCAGTTATTTTTCTTCTTAAGTTTTCGTATAGTAACTCTTATCTTCGAAATAAAACTAACGGTACCCTTTCTTCTATTATTGCTTTTGTTCGTCTGGGAATACGGCAGGTTGGAGTATTATTCTCAAGTATTTTTTAATTTATGATTTCTAATATTCTCGAGAATGTTTGTTCTATGTGTTTTGTTGGGTTGACTGATATTTCCTACCTTGCTTATACTGATGATATTCTTCTCATTAGCCAGTCTAAACTAAGTAAGTTCTAAAAATTTATTTATCCCTCATATAGATTCGATGCGGTGGTTGGGTATTGCACTTACCAAAGATCTTGAAACTTTTCGTGAGTGTGCCATCCGGTATACTAGAACGAAGACCCAGATTGGTTACTCTAAAATTGTAGCAAATCGAGGGATATATAATCGTATTTCCCTCGGTAAGCTTAATTCTACGTTTCCAATCACTCTGTTCTTTAAATTTCTGGGCTTTACCATATTTCTAGAAAAAGTATATTAGTGATCGATTGTTTTATTTCCTCTTCTGTAAATTTCTTCTCTATCTTCCTCTTTCGTATGAGAATCGAAACAAGTTCTACCTTCCAAATATTACTGAGAAGCTGACTAGTTTACACAAAAAGCTTTCAGAAATGGCGTATCGGTGTTTTTTTACCTCGTTACGGTTTGATCAGTTTGTTTTTATACTTTAATGTTATTTTTTATTTTCGTTTTGGTATCACATTTTTTGTTGTTTTTTTTTTAAAGCCTTTACTCCAATATTTATATTTTGATGTAAGTGGGTTATAAATAACTATTACTATTATTAATACCTAAGAGCTTTAACCTTGTTTTATACATGTCGCAGTGTTATGAAAATGAAATAGGTTTGCTAAAAACCGGTGGATGAATATTAGTAGTTTGATAAAATCCTTAGAGTTTTGATCAGATCCCTATTACTGTCATAACCAAAGGCCTTATCTTACTAGATTCCAAACGTCATTAAAACAATAGGGTACTAGTAAACTCAAGATGACTTGCATTGTTACTTTTTAGAATTTCTAGATTAGTCATACGGGTGCATGCTCCTTTCTTGAAGTATTTCTGTGTCTATATTCCTTCTAATATAGAATGAATATTTCTATATTCCTTCATCTTTTTTTGAAGGAATATAGAAATTTCCCGCTGTTCAAAGGTAATTATGGGTGGAAATCACTTAAAATAACGCCATTTGCAATGTATAGTGTTCTAAGCTATTTAAAACCCTTATATAAGGTATTTAGAACACATATTATCCTACCTATATAATAGGCTAATGCTCTTAAATCTACGGAAACTTATACAAGAGTTTATATATAAGTGTTATTTAAAGTTTATATAGTTTTCTTTTATATGTATAAATGCATCAAAGGTAATAGTAACTAAAATCCAGGCTAGCTCAGGAGGTAGAGAGTCTAACTCCTATTCTTGGGAGGTCAGAGATCTGAAATCACTCTGGGGCTTTCTTTTTCTGTTGCTAAAAAGAATAATGTTCAAAATATGTTCCTTTTTGGGAAAAGATGCATTTATGGAGCAAAAATTCAATAGTAGACCAATTTTTGGGTGCAGACGGATAAAAATTCAATTATACGAGGGGGGACGATCTTTCATAATTCGTGAATGAATATTTTCGAAATTACAGTTTTGGTGTCTACTCTCTTTTGTCTCAAGGCTAGTTGATCGAGTCGAAACTTTGAGGGAGTTCATTTGGGGGGTACCGTGAGTAAAATGCGATGTATTTAAAATACCAAAATAAAGTCCCTTCTTTCTAAAGATAATTCCGACTCCCTATAATTAAGTTAAACCTAGTTTCAAAAATGAAAAGTCCTTAATCAGCAGAGAAAAAAACTGCAGTTAGCCTAAGACAAAGAACGGCGCTATCCAAGCTTTGGATTTCGCTAAGACAGTGAGCAATAAAAAAGGTGCTACGCACAATATTTCTAAGGAAGTTTAAACAATAAGAACCGTGTGAACGTCGAAATCATCAAAAATAGTTAAGAAAGATTATTGGACGCAGGGTTCGCATCCTTGGGCCACTTGTGCCAATGGTGAGCCAGTTCTTACAGCGCAGGACTAAAGAGCTACGTTTGCTAGTGAGGTAAAAGTGCTTTTTGAAGATATTCGTAACGTAGAGTCAGGATCATTTAGACATAATTATTTCGACGTTCAAGCTTTGCAATTCCTTCATTGTTGTATCTCAGTCACCATTGTTGTCGCTTGAAGTGACTCACTGCTGTTCACCTAAATATATAAGTCTAAATAAATATATTGTTTTTACCTGTGTTTATTTCATTTTATATGTCGGCATCTAGTCCGATAACAGGTAATTAGTTCGCAAGTCTCCAAGGACGTTCCCAGGGAATCTGATCTACAGATAGCTCGAAGAAAAAAAAATCACATTTATATGGCTTCACATTTCATTTTCTCTCATTAATTGAGAGTGGCGTAGGCCTTGTTGGCACGATCTTTAGCGCTATAAGCGGCGCTATCGGAGAACTTATAAGGTGTAAGTTCACAGCTTCAAGGTAAGATATTAGATTTGACGCGGTCAATATTTATGACCACAATTAATCCCAGTCCCTTTCTTTTATAGCGAATAATTTCTTTACAGCCACACAAATAAATTTCCATCGCTACAAATGGCGCAGTCGGTATGTAAGTTTCTTTTATAGCTAATAATCGCTGTATAGCCACAAATAAATTTCCATCGCTACAAATGGCGCAGCCGGAAATTGGAGGAAAACTTGCGAACTAATTACGCTATAAACTTTGTAATTTGAATTTAATTATTAGGGAGATACAGACATATAAGTAAAGTGATTAGGCCAATAAGCGCTAAGCTACCACAGGAAACCCTTTAAAATATCTCATAGGAGATAATAGCCTCCCCCAAAATAGGTTAAGTGAAAAAATAAATTTATTTTACGTTGATTAAAACGCAAAAAAAAAAATGCCGGACGACCTTAACGAGTTGTTAATAGTGCAGAAATTGGTCGCGAAAAATATAGAAATAGCGAAATCTATACCAGAGTACAATGGTCAATCAGATATTGACGAATTCAATATCTAATTGGCCCAGTTTGTACAACTAACAAAAACAGACCTAGGAGCGTTAAAAGACATGCTCCTACTGCGATTAAAAGGCCACGCCTTAACCTTTCTAAAACAGATTGAACATACCATAGGCAATAACGCCAACTTGCCAATAAATACGGTTGATAACTTGTTAAAAGCATTTAAAGATAGGTTTATAGAAACCAGTTCCATAAATAAATTAAAACACGGAACAGTGAGCTTTGACTTTTCACAAAATATAAGAGAATACCTTGATAATATATGCATTTCTGTAGAGGCAAAATACGGAAGTGGTTCAGGGCAACTGCATGAAAAAGTCATATTAAATACCTTTTTGCAAGGGCTACCCCCAAAACTATACAGAGTGGTAATATCCAAAAATATTCAGACGTTGGATCTCGCAGTTCAGGAGGTAGAGCGATTGATCGAAGTCGACACGATGGTCGCAAATCAGAGTAAAGCAAAAATAAATAGCCTAGGCGATTCAAATGCGAACATAAACTTCAAGAGCGATCAGGCGTGCCCCAATTTCTTTTCAAGGGATAACTCCCCAGTACCACAAAGATACAAAACGCAAGAACTCGCTAGGCAGAAAACAGTACGTTTTCAGCCTGTCAAACAATCCAATTACGAAAATAACCCTACAATAATAAGGTGCTATAATTGTAATCGTGTTGGGCATATCGCGAGACAGTGCCGTTATGTTCCCAATCGCATACCAAGAATTGCTGTCGGTAATACGCAAAATTACGGCAACCATTTGTTTGGAAGAACAAATTTTAGCACCGGTCGTGCACTAGGCTATAGCCAGGCAGGATTGCGCCAATCAGTACCTTACAACACGTACCAACCAAACTTGTATAACCCTCCCCCCAATAGACAAATTAATTACCGATTTGAAAACCCAAATACTCACCAAAGCCAATATAATGCGAGAATGCTAAATAGAAATTACGAAAATTTGAAGATGGGAAATGAAGATTTTGCAAGCCAACGGCATTGGCAGTCAGCGCCAGCAAGTGACACTGACACAGGACATCCACGTTACCATAATAATACATGGCGAAGGCAGACAGACGTAAATCAATTAGATATGCTTACGGAAACTCATACGTCTGAATATCTATTACAGGCACCGACACATGAAATAAATCCTCAGGGAAACGTTTCAGGCCCCTCAGAAATATAAATTAGACCCAGAGGGTGCCCGGAATATTTAATAGGACCAAAACAATGGTAGTGCCGTCTTGTAGTGATATTAATAACAAGTTACCTATATTTAATGATTTTTGTGTAGAAAATGTTTATTTTAAGGCTTTGATTGACTCTGGTGCAACAATTAGTATCATAAACTCATGCGTATTTAATATGTTGCCTCTGTATATTAGGCGACAGAGGAACCCTAATAATCCCAATTTAAGTAGTGTGACAGGGCATAAATTGGATGCAAGGGGTTCAATTTGCCTAAACGTAAAAAGGGACAATAGGATCTTCCAGACAAATTTTATAATATGCGA
>JAQQPU010008682.1:23036-34906 GCA_029168905.1 Artemia sp. Kazakhstan ARC1039 | reverse complement strand
ATATATATATATATATATATATATGATTCACTGTAAATTCCAATAATTAGGCCAATTTACAAGAATTGTTTGATTTTCTTTACCTTTTCTGATCAGCAGCTTTTCAGCACACAAACGAAATGGCGGATATTTGGGGAAGTAAAAAATAAAAAAAATAATCAAGAAAGCCGGTTTAGTTACATAAACACAAATACGAGAAAATCTAATTGAGAGGAGTGTAAGATATTTGTTGAAATTGATTATTCAAATCCCAAATTTCAATAGCAGGACTTCGAATTTTAATCGTTTGCATATTAATTTGAAAACTTTACATTCGTATGATATTTGCTCTTACTAAGAATTCATGCTAGGCACACTGGATACAGGTGAGCCAGAGTATTAAGTTTGGAGGAGGGATTTGAAGAATGTGTAGACGAAATCGTTCAGTATTCCGACAAATGCGGACACACAAGTTAAATTTCCAAGGTAAATTTTGCAGGGTGATGACACGCGGCGGCGAAACTTTGGAATTCAAAGTCTTCCCATCCTGGGAAAAATACAGTCTTCTTTAAAGTTGTGACCTTTTTGGATCGTTTTTGTGGCCAGAAATGTCGATATGCCAGTTTCAAGAAAAAAACATCTAGCCGATTTCAAAACAGGGCCCCGGCACTCGGCATGCGGCAGGCTTGTATACATTGATTCGCGTTTTAAGTAGCTACTTGTAAATGAATCACCTTTGTTTGCCACTCTTTCCTCGGAGAAATGGGAATATATATTACGTTGAAGGGTCCCAATGACTTGTAATCAACAATTGCGTAGTTTATGGTATCTTTGTAGGTTTGTACTGGGTTTTATGCCGCATTTTATTGGCATCGAAGATTGTAATGGTGTTGTTCTTCTAACATAATGTTTCTTTCTTCTTCACTTTCATTTTTGACTGTTTCTGATTTTCGTTGTCCCTTGTCTTCTAACAGGACAATTCTTTGTTATTCGCTTCATTTTTGGCACTTTCTGATACTCTATTTCTCGCTATGCTTGTAATTCTCGCTGCCACTTATCTTCTAACCGCGTGTTTCTTTGTTCTCGCTGTGGCATATCTTTTAATCGTATGTTTATTTGTTCTTCACTTTTGTTTTCGATTCGTTTTAATTCTTGCTGCCGCTGATCTTCGTACTAGATGTTTCTTTGTTCTTCACTTGTATTTTCAACTTGTTGTAATTGTCACTGACGTAAGTATTCTAACTGTATATCTATTTGTTCTTGATTTTCATTTACCATTACTTTAGGCATTTTTCAATCCCCTTTACCTTAAGAGGCTGCTCAGATTGGTCTTGTCACATTTTATTATCTAGGTTGTTTATTTGTCCTTTATGCTTTATGAAACTACCTTAAACCCCTTTTGTGAATACACTATTTAGAGTTGGTATTTTGTGCATTATAGACACTGAAAACGATACAACCACTACTGAAGCATGTATGAAGTAAGTATGCTTTGCGAATGTGTTCATAAAAGTGATTTTACTTCACTCACATGGACCTTTTTTTCCAAAATTAAGGCTTTTAACGATTTTTTTCAAACTTCTGACCTATATAAATCGTTTTTTAAGACTTGAAAACCCCAGGATGCCAATTTTCCCCAAAAACATGGAGCCGTTTTTGAAAAAAATACAGACATACATACATAAATGCACAATTATTGTTCGTTTAAAGACATAGTATATATGCGATCTAGATAGGTCACGAGTTTGAGAAAAAAAATTTCAGAGCCTTAATTTTAGAAACACTTTTCATTCAAATGATGTCCCATGCATATACGTATTTAAAGAACAACAGTGAAATGTGTCGCAGTATTGTAATGACGTCATGCACTAATATAAAAGGCAGCATATATGTCACCGCCATAAAGGACGTAGTATTAAAAGTCACATCATAATATTTCAATGATCACACATTTTATAAAACTCGTCGGTGTCTTGAATAATTCATCAGTCTTTTTATGGACAGTGTTCTAAACAATAATAAGAAAACCGAAGATCGAAAATACTTGTTGAAAATGATGTGTCGTTTGAACAAACTTCTGAAGGAGTTGTTACTGGGGTTCCATTTTCAGACCCTTTGATTATCGTATTTGAAGATTATAGCGATCATGATTGCGCTTGGAATTTCGACATGGATGAGATCATCAATGCCTACCATGCCTCTGATAGAAAAATAAAGGTTTGGCGACATGTATTTCATAATGACAAAAGACAAGCCGAGGCAAGTTAAAGGTCCAATCGAATAAAAAGAAGTAAATAAAGACGTTTAACATTTTATAGAAGCTCCAGGCAATGAAATAGCTGTAAATAAAGACATTGAAGTTTATAAGGACGTTAATGAAGAACCTTATACTGCGTCAGCTTCCGTTAAAAAAAACAAACAAAGGTTCTGCGATATGTTTTAATAATGATAAAAATCGAGCCGAGGCAAAATTCAAATGTAAAATTTAATAAAAAGCAGTAAATAAAAACGTTCATCATTTTATGAACGCTTCATGCGATGATATAGCTATAAATATAGATATTGTACCCTATAAGGACGTTAACGAAGAACCTGATACTGCATCATATGCTGCTGAACTTTATAATAATGTTTAGTGAAGGAAAAGTAATAGCTAACGACGTTGGTAATTCTAAGGAAGTTGACACAGGATGTAATTATATAGACAAGTCTGAAGCAAGCTGGGAAATCACATCTGGCGCCAAAAGACTTAGAGGTCGGGCCAACAGTAACTGAAATACTAAGAAAACGAAGTTGTAATATTACAAAGGGGCTATTTATAGTTTGAGCCTATTTCCTTAAACGAAGTACAAACAACATGACATGGTTTAAATCACAACGGTTGAAAATGATACGTCATTTGAACAGTAAGAAGAAATTTTTGTCCAACAGCCTGGGCCATCAAATGTGACAAGACCTATCCATACAGCTAAAGTAAAGGGCATGCAAAAATGCTCAATGTAATGTTTAACGAAAAAAAGCACAAATATATAAATATGATAAGAAAAAACAAGCGAAAGCGAGAATCGCAAAATCTAAAGTAAGAGGCATGGAATAAACGACAGCGAGAATCATATTGAATTGCAAACGAAAAATTTGCCCAGCAGTCTGTCGTAGAAGCTGGAAAAGACGTTTTTTGGTACATATGAAATGGCTATAAATATAGACATTGGAGTTTATTAGAATGTTAATGAAGAACCTTATATTGCATCAGTATAGGAAAAAATGTCTGAAGTAATGGTGAGTGAGAAACGAAATCTACTGCTAGAAGACAAGTGACAGCGGTGTTCGCATCGAATCTTAATTGAAATCTTAGGTTAGAAGAGAAGTAACAGTGGGAATCACAACGAATCTCAGGAGAATACAAATCATGCAAAGTATATGACTCAGCGAAGTTTTAACAGGAAGAAGAAATTGAATGCAGGCAAATAACATGCAAATCCAGATTTTAAATCCTATAAAATATATAACTTTGTGAAATATTAACAGGAAGAAGGAATGAAGAATTTCTTAATTCAATTGAAATTGCTGATTTGACAGCTCATGACTTAAAACCAAGGAATAACGCGATGATTCAGCTAATGCGTTGTTAGAGAATTAAAGATGCACAAGCATGCCGCGTGTCAAGTGCCCTGGTCCGGGCGAAGCCGGGGCTCCAGCATTTTTTGAGGCCACCCGGTAGTTTTGAGACCAAAAAAGGGAGAGAAAGAAAAATTAAGTTTTAGAATTATGTGACAAGAAAATACAAATTTACTAAGTTCGTAAGCTGAGGACCAAGTGCACAGTTTATTTTTCTCTCAGATGTTTATTCAAACTGTGCAATTTTATTACGTTTTTGCAGAACTTCTAGAATTTAATATTTAGACTATTTTTGGTATGCTTAATGTTTGCATGTCATAAATGGTATTTTCCTTAGTGTGAGTTTTAATATGCACTTTTCTTTACAGAAAAAGAACTTTATCATTGTGAAAATTGCGGGAAATTGCTTTCCAGTAGTGAATGCGTAATGTGTAATGATTGTTTTTTGCTAAATTCAAAAGTTGAGGGATCCAGTCAATCGAAAAGAACCACCAAATCAAAGAGGACTCATCATGTACGCCCCCAAATCGAAAAGTCGAAATCTGGTTTTATCTCCAACAGGTAAGACAAACTAGCTTTACACTTGTAGAAATACACCTTGAATACAAGTTAAAGGTGTGTTACTTCGCCTCAAAACATAACCTATGCTAAACGATCTCAACCTATGCTGATATTTCTAAAAATGTAGAATACACAAGCTAGGGCTACTTTGCCTTGCCTTAAAACTTAAGACCTAATATATATCGACTTATGAGGTGGCGAGAACAATTTGATTTTCTGTCTATCACCGAGATCTTGCAGAAAGTTTTAACTAATTATTATGAAGCTACATCAATCTTTGTTATTTTATAATGTTAATATTAATATTACCGGACTTTAAAGCCTACTTAACCCTCTGAAAATCCGGGCCCTTCTTCCCCTTGGCTTAAATTACGTGCTGTTTAAGCATCTTGCAGATTTGAGCATTTTTGTGCGAGGGATGAAGAAGGGATTTACGTTTTTTAAGGAATTTCCAGAACTGCTGCAGACTGGACCGGTGCATATCGTGCTAAGTCCAAGCTGTAAAATTTTGCAGCATTCCTATGGACCGACTCATTGCAAAAAAAATAGCTAAGCCTGGCTCAATGCAAAATCAAAGCTTGTCTGACTTGGTACAAAAAAACTAAATTCTGAACCTCCGCAAAAACAACGAAGTCTAAGCTTTAGAATTTAGCAACATTGCTGCAGACTAACTCATTAGAAATTAAAAGGTAAGCTCAGCCTTGGAAATTTCACAATATGGATTGTCTGCCACGGGATAACAGAACATTTCTTTTCTATAATTGTTGATACATGTTGAGCTAGAAATTTTAAAAGTTCGAAGAATAAGAAGAAAACTCATATTTCCGTGTGTAGGAAATAACCGTGGACGGATTCAATATTTCACTGTTTTTATTGCAATTTTACTCTTTTCCTGAAATTTGAAATGCTGTTTAAGTCTTGGTTTACGTATAAGTGTCCCATTTTATTGTCCAATAGACTTTTTTTTACAGATTAGTGTTTATAATTTTTGGATATGTCAACTATTTTGTTTACTTCAGTTAACAATCTTGTTGGTTCGGGCTTACAGAAAATTATTAAGTCACAGTCTGTGTGTCATGACGACAGTTTACTACCGTGTTCAAAGGTGTTTATATTGTAAGTAGGGCTATGTATTCAGTCAAGATTACCCTCTGCTACATTAGTTTAGCTGAAATTTAGCGAAAAAATTTGACTAATAAAGCTCAAGAGCCTCAAGTTTTTATAATTAGATATTTGTTGTCATTATGTATTCATTTACATAACAAAAAGATGACTACCGGCTGTGAAGTTTTATTTTGTAGGCTCTTCATCTAGATAAACCAAAAATACCGGACAGTAATCCGATTCAAACCTATGGAACTGGCTCTGCCAACCGAAATTTAACGAAAGTTCAAATGGCATTGCGCGATGTCAGTCAGTTATAAATAAATATATTATTAAATATAAATTCTTTTCCATATAAATGTATTAATGGATGTCTAAAGGGCAATATCTATTTGTGTAATCAGCTTGAATATTGTTTAAATGTGCCTATGATTTTATCGAGTCTTTTAAAATTACAAGGAAATGTCGCAAGAATATACCGAGAATGAAATGGCTTGTCTGAATCAGGTCTTAATTTGCTGTAAATGACACTTATCTGTTCAAATAATACGAAATCATCGGTTGTAATTTTAAATGCATTGAATAAACTGAACGTCGAGCTCATAACCCGAAAAATCATCGAAGACAATGTCCAAATAAAGTAAAAATGAATTCTAAAAAAAAATAACATAGCGGTGAATTTCCGAAACTCCTAGTTACAGTTGTGGGTCATCAGACCTTGTTTAACGGGGACTATATGCTATAAGGCTCTTAGTAAATTAATTGTTTCGATTTTGGCTTTTGATTCACAAATGTATTAATCTCATCTAGTAATGAATCAATTTAAATATGTCTGAAGAATTCGTATTAGTTCAGGCCAAGTCTACACTAGACAGAAAGAGTATACCTTTTTGAAATCAGTGTCATCTGTGAGACTGAAAACTAAACCTAGTCACGGATCCTCAATATGTCTTGGTCGTGTGCTGTATTATATATCCAAGACTCAGTACTAAAGTCAATCAAACGCATTTTGCTTTTCATTTGTCAAAACTGTGTTTTAGACTATCAAAGTGATTAGTAAATATTGATTGGTAATGTCGCTAAATGGTTTGCAGGAATAAAATTTAGCCAGAAGTGCTGCTGAAGTTGTTGCAGTTTATAGAAAATACAGATTCCCATTAAGAGCTACATTCTAAACTTGTTTGACTTTGTTTTGATCTCTAATCAGCTTCTACCACAACAGGGCTACTGCTTGATGTAAATTTGGTCTTTAAATTCTTTAGGCTATCTGTCTTTAAAAATTATTGTAATATAAGTCACATTTTCGTTTGCAATCCAATGAGATTTCTGCTCTTTCTTGTTCCAGGCCTTTTTCTTCATCTGTTCAGAGTTATTTGTTTTTGTGTGATTTTGCACTTTTCGTAGATACTAAAAAAAAAACAATTCCTCCGTCGTATTTATCCTTCACAGACTTAAACACGCTAAACTAACACGCTCCTTCATTCCATTGAGATTTTACTTCTAGCCACACATTTTGTTGTGCAAAATTTTTGTTTGCAATTCAATGTGATTTTTGCTGTTTCTTTTTCAATGGCTTTTCTTTTGCTGTTCGGAGTCATTTGTCATCTCTTGTTATTTTGCATGCGTCAAAGGTACGAAAAACGATGCGACCACCCGTCTGGAAAACGGTTTAATTTTTGTCCTTTGAATGTATATTAATTTTAAAAAAAACTTTCCGAAAAAATCAGTTTTTCAAAGAAAAGTAAAGGCAATTTTAAACTTAAGCTCAGCAAATACAAATACCTTCTAAAATTCAAACTCAAAACGACCAGAAATTACTATTAAAGAATAAATGAAACCCAAAACGAACAGAAATTAAATAAACAATCATAGCAAAAACATACAACAAGTAATGATATAAATGAATAAATGGATCTTAAAGCGTGTAATGCTTAGATTGAATATGAAAATCAAGCTTAAGACGAAAAAAACATTTTCCTATTGAAGTACAAATGAAATTTAAAACGAACAGAAATTAAATAAACAATCAATGCAAACAAACATACAATAGATATTAATGTAAATTAATAAATAAATCTTGAAACGAGTGACACTTGAATTGAATATGCAAATTAAGCTGAATGTTTTTGCTATGATTGTTTATTCAATTTCTGTTCGTGTTGGGTTTCATTTATTCTTTAATAGTAATTTCTGGTCGTTTTGAGTTTGAATTTTAAAAAGTATTTCTATCTACTGAGCTGAAGTTAAAATGGCCTTTACTTTTCTTTGAAAAACTTATTTTTCGGAAAGTTATTTTTTTTAATTAATTTTTGTTCGTTTTTGATTGCAAAAAATTTCAAGTTTTTAAAAATTCCTTATTTCAAAATCAAACTTAAAAAAAAATCAAATATTTATCACAAACTATCATAACTGATATCAAAGTATCAATATCAAAGTGAAAAAATGGGTTTGTGTCAACCTCGGAGTTTTTATTATCTGATGTTTGAACTATTTTTAAGAAAATTGCTATCTCAAAATTTTTATCGGATGGGTTTGGGGACAAAGGACGTGGGAGGACTAGATTAAGCTTCGGTCTCTTTTGACTCTTTAAAAGTTAACTAGAAGTTTCTATTTTCAATCAAATGATTGAAAATGTAACTGAAGTTTACGAGTATCCTTTCTATAAGAACCATATATATCCCCAGAGTATAACTTGCAACGCCTATCCCTGGGCCCGGGGGGGGTTGTGTCGACCCTGGAGTTTTAATATCGGATGGTTGAAGTATTTTTAACAAAATGGTCACCTGCAATTTCTATCGGATGGGTTTATCCATCCGATACACCCAAAGCTCTGGAGGGCGGGAGGGGCTATTTGCCCTCTGATCTTTTTTCACTCTGAGAAAATGAACTACAACTTTTAATTTTCATTCAAATGAACCCTCTCTGAAGTTTATACGAGCATAGCTTCAATGAGAACCATATATGCCCCCAGAGCAATACTTACAACGCCTGCCCCGGCCCTGGAGGGGGGGGGGGGGAGTGTGGACACAGGAGTTTTTCTTGCCTGATCTTTGAACTATTTTTAACGAAATGACCATACGTAAAGGAGTTTTTCTTATATGATTTTTGAACTATTTTTAACAAGATGTCTACCTCAAATTTTTATCAGATGTGTTTGGGGAAAAAGGGCTTGGGGGGCTAGTTGCCCTCTGATCACTTTTGACTCTTAAAAAGGGCACTAGAACTCTCGATTTCCAATCGAATGAGCCTCCTTTGAAGTTTATACGACGACCCCTTTTATATGAAGTACCTCTGGGAAAAAATAAATGGAGTGTGGGGGAGGGTAACTGCCCTCCGATCTCTTTTGACTCTTAAAAAGTGAATTAAAACTTTCAATTAGCAATCAAATGAGCCCTCTCCGAAGTTTATACGAGCATCCCTTCCATAAGAAATATATATGCCCCTAGAGCATTACTCATAACGCCTGCCTCCGGGCCCACGCGGGTTCCGTAGACACAGGAATTTTTCTTACCTGACCTTTGAAACTATTTTTAATGAAATGGCTATTATAAAAAATTTATTGGATGGGCTTGGGGAAAAAAGGTTGTGTGTGGGGGGGGGGCTACTGCCCCCCGGATATATTTTGACTCTTAAAAATTGAACTAGAATTTTCAATTTCCAATTAAATGAGCCTCCTCTGAGGTTTATACGAGCATCCCTTTCATAAGAACTAAATACGCTTCCAGGATAACACTTACAACGCCTATGGTGGGTTTTTTGTTATCTAATTTTTGAACAATTTCCAAAACACTGGCTGTCTCAAAATTTATAGCGGACGGGTTTGGGGAAAAAAGAGTGTGTGGGGGGGGCTAGTTTAACTCTCTTGACTCTGAAAAAGTGAACTAGAACTTTCAATTTCCAATCAAATGAGCCCTCTATGAAGTTTATACGAGCATCCCTTTCATAAGAACCATACATGCCCTTAGGATATAACTTAGAACGCCTTCCCCTGTGCCCTGAGGGGTTCTATTGACACCGGATTTTTTCTTATCGGACCTTTGAACTATTTTTAACAAGATGTATATCTCAAATTTTTAATCAGATGGATTTTGAAAAAGAAGGCTTGGGGTGGGGGGGGGGGCGGGGGCTAGCTGCCCTCGGATCTCTTTTGAGTATTAAAAAGTGAGCTTGAAATTTCAATATACAATCAAATCAGCTCTCTCTGAAGTTTATACGAGTATCCCTTCATACGAACAATATATGCCCCAGGGCATAGCTTACAACGCCTGCTCCCGGGCCCTGGGGGGTTGTGACGACACCTGAGTTTTTGTTATCTGACTTTTGAGAAATTTTTAACTTAATGGCTATCTCAAAATTTTTATTGGATACATTTGGGGAAAAGGGGGTGTGGGTGGGGGGGGCTAGTTGCCCTCCAATCTCTTTTGACTCTAAAAAACTTAACTACAACTTTCAATTTCCAATCAAATGAGCCATCTCTGATTTTTTACGAGCATCCCTTCAATAAGAACCATATATTCCCCCAGGGCATAACATAACACCTGCCCTCGGGCCCTGGGGGGCTGTGTTGACCCCTGAGTTTTCGTTATATGGTCATTGAACTATTTAAAAAAAAAACTATCTCAAAGTTTTTATCAGATGGGTTTGAGGAAAAAAGAGCGTGGAGGGGGGGGGCTAGGTGCCCTCCAATCTCTGTTGACTCTTAAAAAGTGAACTAGAACTCAGTTTCCAATCAAATGATCCCCTCTTTGAAGTTAATACGAACATCTCTTCCATAAGACCCATACATGTCCCAGGGCATAACTTACAACGCCTGCCCCTGGGCCCTGGTGGGTTGTGTCGACACCGGAATTGTTGCTATATGATCTTTGAACTATTTTTAACAAAATAGCTACCTTAAAATTTTTATTGGATGCATTTGGGAAAAAAGGGTGGGGGGGAGCTGGTTACCCTCCAATATATTTTGACGCTTAAAAAGTGAACTAGATCTTTCAATTTCCAATCAAATGAACCCTCTCTGAAGTGTATACGAGCATCCCTTCAATAAGTACCATATATGCCCCCAGGGCATAACTTATAACCCTTGCCCCTGAAGACTGGGGGGGGGGGGTCCTGCTCAAACATATAATTTCCAGAACTTTCAACTACGTTGAACAAAATGGCTGCATCAAAATTTTGATTGGATGTGTTTGGGGAAATGGTTGGCATGGAAGGGGTGTCAGTTGCCTTAGAATCACTTTCGACAATTAAAAAGGGAAATAGCCATTTAAATTTCCAATCGAATGAGCCCTTTCTGAAGTTTTTACGGCAACATTGTCTATAAAAAACCTTATATGGCCAAGGCATAACTTACAACCCTTGCCCTGAGGGCTGTGGGGGAGTTGCCATCCTCAAAGAACTAATTTCCAGAACTTAAAATTACGTTTAATAAAATGGCAATCTCAAAATTTTGATTGGATGTTTTTGGGGAAAAGGTGGGCGTGAGAGGGGGGATAGTTGCCCTCAAATCACTTTCGACTATTTAAAAGAGCACTAGCCCTTGGAATTTCTGAACGAATGAGCCTTTTGTGAACTTTCTACGACAATGCCAGGGTATAACTTAATACCCTTGCCTTGAGGGTTTTGGGGGAGTGTCCTCCTCAAAAACATATTTTCTATCAGGAAATAAACTACGCTGAACAAAATGGCTATCTCAAAATTTTGATTGGATGTGTTTGGGGAAATGATGGGCGTGGGGGCGGCTAGTTGCCCTCCAATCACTTTCGACTATTAAAAATTGCACTAGCCCTTTGAATTTTCAATGGAATGAGCCTGTTTTGAAGTTTCTACAACAACGCCTTCTATAAAAACCTTATTTGCCCCCAGTGCATAACTTAAAACCCTTGCCCTGAGGGTTGTGGGGGAGTGTTCTCCTCAAAAATGAATTTTCTATCTGGAAATCAACTACGCTGAACAAAATGGCTGTCTCAAAATTTTAATTGGATGTGTTTAGGGGAATGACGGGCGTTGGGGGGGGGAGGGCTAGTTGTCATTCAATTACTTTTGACCCTTAAAAAGGGCACTAGAACTCTCGATTTCCATTTGAATGAGCCCCCTTTGAAGTTTCTGTGACCACCCTTCCATATGAAGTGCCTCTGGGGAAAAAAAATAATATTCAAAAATTTGAACTATTTTAACAAAATGTGTATCTCAAAATTTTTATCTGATGTATTTAGGGCGTGGAGTAGGGGGAGGGCTAGTTGCCCTCCAATCTATTTTGACTCTTAAAAAGTGAACAAGAACATTCAATTTCCAATCAAATGAGTCCTCGCTAAAGTTTATACGAGTATCCCTTCCATAAGAAATAATATGAAGGATTCGGAGAATCCTTAAATTACAACCCTTGCCCTAAGGGCTGTGGGAGAGTTGTCATCCTCAAAGACCTACTTTCCAGAACTTAAAACTACGTTTAATTAAGTGGCTGTCTCAAAATTTTGATTGGGTGTGTTTGGGGAAAAGTTGGGCGTGAGAGGGGGCTTAGTTACCCTCAAATCACTTTTGGCTATTGAAAAGGGCACTAGCCCTTTGAATTTCCAATCGAATGAACGTTTTTTGAAGTTTCTATGACACCG
>JAQQPU010008682.1:0-18036 GCA_029168905.1 Artemia sp. Kazakhstan ARC1039 | reverse complement strand
ACTAGCTTTTTGAATTCCTAATCGAATGAGCCTTTTTTGAAGTTCCTACGACAACGCCTTCTATAAAAACCTTATATGCCCCCAGGGCATAACTTAAAACCCTTGCCCTGAGGTTTGTGGGGGATTGTCCTCCTCAAAAACCTATTTTCTATCTGGAAATCAACTACGCTGAACAAAATGGCTATCTCAATATTTTGATTGGATGTGTTTGGGGAAATGATGGGCATGGGGGGCTAGTTGCCCTCCAATCAATTTCAACTATTGAAAAGGGCACTAGCCCTTTGAATTTCCAATCGAATGAGCCTGTTTTGAAGTTTCTACGACAACGCCTTCTATAAAAACCTTATATGCCCCCAGGGCATAACTTAAAACCCTTGCCCTGGTTTTGGGGGAGTGTTCTCCTCTAAATATATTTTCTATCTGGAAATCAACTACGCTGAACAAAATGGCTATCTCAAAATTTTGATTGGATGTGTTTGGGGGAATGATGGGCGTGGGGGGGGTTAGTTTTCCTCCAATCATTTTCGACTATTTAAAAGGGCACTAGAACTCTCAATTTCCAATCGAATGAGCCCCCTTTGAAGTTTCTATGACGACCCCTTCCATATGAAGTGCCTCTGGGGAAAAAATAATAATAATAAATAAATAATAAAACATTGGAGCCGTATGGCCTTTACTATAGGCAACGCTACAGCGTTGCCTCTGAAAAGGTTAATTACCGGCTTCGGTGGAGCCACCACGAAAGCTACTTTCTCTTTATGTTTGGAAACTTTTGGTTTGATTTTTTTTTTCTTGCGTAAATTAATCAGGCCTTTCCCCAACGATGAGCAATAAAAATCTGTGCTGAAAATATAGGAACTTTGAGAATTTAGATAACAAAAAAAAATCACTCTTTGCTGCGCTTTCTTTAAATTAATTAAAAAGATTCTTTCGAAAAACAATTATCTAAATAAAAATAAAGAGCCATATTAAACCAAAGACTAACATAAATAAAATCCTATAATAATTCAAACCCAAAATGATAAGAAATTACTACAAAAAAAAAGAAACCCAAAAAGAACAGAAGTTAAAACAAATGGTATTAGAAAACATGGGGGATCCGGGGAAAACAAAAAAAGGGGGCTATAGAGCTATATGCTAAACCCCCGTTCTTACAAATCCCCATTTAACTAAAGCCTCCTTTAATTCAGCCCTCATTTAAATCAAACCCTGAACGTAAGTCAAGCCCTAAAAATAAGTTTAAGCTAAAAATCTACTTCTCGCTTCATTTACGGTTTCTAACTTGTGTTACTCATCAGTGTAACCCCTAAATCCTCTAGATTGAATGAAACTTTCAGGATTGGGCCTATTGCCAAAAGCATGGCCCGATAGAGGGTTTATTTTGGTTTTATTGAAAACTATGAACTTTTTATTATGACTTGGGTAAGGCTGTCCCAAGGGGCAAATAGAAGCTTCGATTTTACAATTACAACCGGTTCTCAGAGCTCTTTCAGTTTGACTTTTGAAGTTGTGTAAAAGCATTTAGATACATCAAAAGAATGAGATTTTAATGCTGATTTCAAATATGTAAGTTTCATCAAGTTTAGTCCTCCCATCAAAAGTAACGA
The DNA here is from genome assembly GCA_029168905.1 of Artemia sp. Kazakhstan ARC1039. NCBI lineage: Eukaryota > Metazoa > Arthropoda > Branchiopoda > Anostraca > Artemiidae > Artemia > Artemia sp. Kazakhstan ARC1039. The sequence goes on along the minus strand of JAQQPU010008682.1, from coordinate 16,429 downwards.
GCCTGAGAAAATTTGGCTGATTTTCGAAAAAAAGGGGAAAGACCCCCTAAAAGTTATATAACCTTAACCCTACTGTAGAGGTTTCGAGCTCCTATCTACGAAAATGTGGAATTTTGCATTTTTTGCCAGAAGAAAGATCACGGGTGCGTGTTTATTTATGGTTTTTTTTCTCAGGGGTGATCGTATCGACCCAGTGGTCCTAGAATATCGTGGGAGGGATCATTGAAATGAAAATTAAAAGTTCTAGTGCCCTTTTTAAGTGACCAAAAAATGGAGGGCAACTAGGCCCCCTCCCACGCTCATTTTTTCCCAAAGTCACCCGATCAAAATTTTGAGATAGCTATTTGTTCAGCATGTTCGAAAATATTATGTGTTTTAGGATGACTTAATACCCCGAAGTTCCCGGGGGGAGGACTGAAAGTTATGAACTTTACCCAGTGTTTACATATAGTATTGGTTATTGGGAAGTATACAGACGTTTTCAGGGGAGATTTATTCTGGTAGTTGGGGGGGTTATTTGGGAGGATCTTTCCATGAAGGAAGTTTTCATGGGGGAAGGGACATTGCTATGAAGGGGACGCCGGACTTCCCAGCATTATTTAAAAAATATCAGAAATTAAATATAAAAAAACAAGTTTTTCAGCTGCAAGAGCAGCAACATCAAAACTTTAAACGAACAGAAAATATTACATATACGACTATGTTCACCCCCTAGTCAATACCTCGCTCTTTAAGCCAAAGATTTTTCAGTACTTTCATAAGAGCTATTTATTCTAATTAACGGCCTTTGTGATTAAGCGGTCATTGTTAAAGAATTGGAACACAATTCGAACTTTAGCTTAAAGAGCAAGGTATTGATTAGGGAGCGAACCCCCTAATATACGTATATATAAAAATATATGAATATAGAAGTTCGTTACGTAAGTTAATTCGTAAGTTACGTATATTTATTACTAATAAAAACGTTCGTAAATAAAATTAAACAAGTTTCGAGAAAGCCATTTAACCAAATAAAAGTAAATTAATATGCAAATTTTGTTTTAATTATTCATGTATTTTTCATGTTTTTTGAACTGAAAGTAAGGAACGACGTTAAAACTTAAAACGAACAGAAATTATTCCTTATATGAAAGGGGCTGTCCCCTCCTTATAAGGAGGCGTCCTTATAAGGACGCCTCGCTCTTTACGCTAAAGTTCGACTTTCTCACAGCTCTGTTTTTTAAACAATAAAAAACTTTAGCGTGTAGAGCGAGGCGTTAAGGAGGGGACAGCCCCTTTTATATAAGGAATAATTTCTGTTCGTTTTAAGTTTTAGCGTCGTTCCTTACTTTCAGTTAAAAAAACTTGTTTTCTTTTATTTAATAACAAGAAATGAACAAATTGTGACGCAACCACGTGACCACTTACACTCTGGTGATCCTTTAAACATACAAAGGAATCAGGTAGTAGCTGAAATTAAAGGAGCAGCCGCAGCAACAAATGTTTCTACTAGAAATGTCCTAGGTGTACACTTGAGAAGTTTAAATGAAGCTGTAATCTCCAGACTAGCAAACAAAAACTCAATTTAATCAACTATTCGCAGGGAGAGGCGGAACAAAACATTTGAGCAAAGAGAGCCACTGTCGTGCACTTTTTTGATTCCCCAAGAATATAAGGATTTAGATCTCATTGACTCAGGAGAATATGATGACAAAAGAATTTTGGCTCTGGGAAACAAAAATATGGCGAAACTTCTTGAAAAATCGGAATTAATACTCTGTGACGGAACCTTTAAGTACGTACCACGTGCATTCTTCCAACTTTACACTATACATGGAAAAATAGGAGATGCTTGCCCCCCCCCCTTGTCTATATTTCCTTCTAACTAACAAGACACAAGAAACCTACAAAAGGATGGTTGACTATTTAAAGCAAGTAGCTCTTCTAGCCAATCCGAGTAAAATATTAGTGGACTTTGAGGCAGCAGCAACTAATGCACTTACGCAAGGCTTTCCAAACGCTCAAATATCTGGATGCTTTTTCCATTTTTGCCAGAGCATACAAAGAAAATTTTGTGCCACAGGTTCAAAAAATGAATATGAAACTAATGTCCACTTTAACATGCTTGTGAAAAGTTTGTGTGCTATGGTATCCGTTCCATTGATGAGACAGTAAACATATTTGAGTTATTATATGGGTAGTTTCCGGATAGTAATGACTGCACAGAGCTACTGTCTTATTTTGATGAAACATACATAAGGGGAGTCAGATACATGGCCATAGGACAAGATCTAGATTCCCATCTGAGCTTTGGAATCATCCAAACGATGCACTAGTTTGTGAACCAAAAACAACCAATGCTACAGAAGGCTTTCATAATGCTTTAAACGCTATGTTCTCTTGCGATCACCCAGGTGTTTGGAAATTATTTGAAGGAATACAAAGTGACATCGGCATTCAAAGATTATTGGCTATTCAAGCGCAAACGGCATAGAAGGTATTTGAGGCAAATACAGAGTTATTGCTGAAAGTTCAGGGATATTCTACTGAACCTGACAAGCTCAATTATATTCGGCAAATAGCCCAGTTGCAAGTTTCGTAAATTCAGTATTAATTTCATATTAGCGAATGTTTGATGGGAAAAATTATGTGAAAAGTTTCATATGAGTGAATAATATGGCTAAATTCATACTAGTAAACTGAAAAGCAGTTTATGTCATTAAGTCGTTGTGTGATTCATACAATAAACACATAACTGAAATATTATGCTCCTCTTTTATTATTAAGGTATGTATACTACTAGCAATACTACTACTACTACCAACTTACTGCAGTGTCAGACTGCTACAGGCTAACACAGCTACACACGCTCCGCCATCACAGTCGACGGAGAGCTTCCCTTTTAAAACCCTTCCAAGAAGTTCTTATTTCCCTTAAATATTTCCTTATGACATCTGTCAACTTCATTAGCTGATAATCTGGTTTTCGTTTGGGGTACTTGTGCATTATTCAGAAAACCCCCAAGTTGACTCAATTTACAGATATACGGGTTGAAACAAGTGAGACGCTTGGGGGATAGATAGGATAGGGGAGGTCGGGGTTGACCCGGACGATTTTTTTTCTTTCTCAAAAATCTCAATAACTAGCATATATATCTAGGCGCTTCAAGCACCCCAATTTGTGTTCTGAAATTCCACACCCACGAGAAATTTTGCCAATTTTTATCTTCCGGGTTTTTTCAGAAATGGTTTAAAAAACAAAACAAAAATCGCTCGAAACAACCCTAGAGGGCGGGGTTGTTTCGGACATGCCATGGGTTGCTTCGGACACCTTGTAATATAGTTATAAAACTTTCAATTATTGTTAAAATTCTTAATACAAACCTTCTTTAGCGAATGTTAAACTTGGAAAAATCAAAGTTGAAGCCGAGAGCTTTTGCAGCTCTTTTTGTACCACCTGTCGAAACTGGACAAGGAAGCTTCAAGATAATGTCATCTTTTGAAACTGAAGCCTGGTCAACAGGATCAGGAAAGACGAATTTTGTCCCTTTTTTTTTTTTTTAGAAACGTCACCTCCACATCAGCATCAACGAGGCCTTCTACACGTCCAACATAAAAAATGTTTCCTTTTCTTACGACAAATTTCACGAGCACAAAGTCATTAGCGGCTAGGACATTTACATCAAATAGATCGTCCGGTTCAGTTTCTCCGAGATTTAGAGATTCATCAGAAGTATCATCCGTGAATAGACATTCCTGTAATTCATCTTCACTATATTCACCTCGTTCAGTGCCCTTGGTTTTCTTGCTTTCTTTGGAAGGGTAGCGACAACTTTCTTCTGAGACCTTTTTCTATTTTTCACCATTTGTTCTAGTTCTTCCTTTTCTGGTGTTTCTGTAAGTATTCTAGTTTTTCCTCTTTGTTTTACTCCTCTACCCATGGTTGTTGTAGGGGGTACATGAGGAAACGGCCTTAGTTGCTCGGGAGTTACGGAAAAGACTACAGAAGGCCCTTGAGTTTCATGAGCACTTTGCTCTGGGAAGTGTGGGTCAGGCACAGCATGTTGAGATTGGCTGTCCAGCAATTGACGATCTGTAACTGAAGCAGCAGAAAAGTCAGCATGGCAGAGAGTGTTGCGGTCAAATGGCCACAGTCCGGGCTTTCTGAAGCCAGCCACAATGTTACTCATGCTGAACTTCTCGAGATAGGGAACACGACTGAGCTCTGCTACCTCATATATAGAGATACGCTGGCCTGGATGAAAGTTCAATTACTCACTAAAACTGTTTCTCAATGCTGCTTTAATGGTACATAGATTGCAATATCCAAAGGTTGCAAGCGGTGCAAGCAGTGAGGTGGGAAGGTAAGTAAGACTACTCCATTTTTTTTTGCAGTAGTTGACTACTTTAATGTCCAGATGACTGTCATGATTCTCCAGTAAAAGTAAAGTTTTAGTTTCTTTTGATGATCTGGTATGCTTCACAAAATGGCTCATTGTCTCCAAGAAGGTCAGAATTAATCCAACCACTTGGATGAGCTACTCCCAGAGCACCAGGGGGCCCATCTTTCAGCATCCGTTGTTGGAAATTAACCCTTGGAAAGACAAAAACCGGAGGTACGTGGTTACCTGTTGCACAAACAAAACAGACCATTGTTACATTTTGACCACGTTCTGCTGATATCGTCTGGGCTACTTGCTTCTGGCCCTTCTTGGCAAGCACTCTAGGAGGTGGTAATACAATTGGAACACCTGTTTTATCTGTGTTCCAAATACGGTCCGGAGGGATTTGGTATTTTGCATAAACTAAGGCAAGGTTATCGAAGAATCTCCCTACAACCACTTTGTTGAAACCGCTTGCTCTAGCTTGACTTGTTGCCTCGGGGGATCTGATAATAATTTCATTGTTCCGTTTGAGGAATGCAGTCATCCAGTCTTTCGAAGCTTTTGCCTTGATTTCCCAGGATGAAGGGCATCTAATTTTATTAGCTTGGGCAAATCGACAAGCGAGCTTGCGCGCTTCAATGGTGCTTAAGCCGTGATTCATTGCTGAAGCTGTTTGAAAATAGTCTGAAAGTGCCTTCTCCTCGTTGGGGTTGCAGACTTGCCTGTTATGAACTATCTTCTCTGAAAAGGTGAAATTTAGATCTGGTGCTCTCCCTGTGACTAGAGCTTGTGTAGCCCCTAGGGCTTGAGACACTTCTGCTGCGGAAGTCCCTACTTGGTCTTCTAATTGTGTTTCAACTATAGTGTTTGATAATCTCTTTGAACGTTTAACATAATCCTGTAATGTAGATTTCTTAACGCCAAACTCTTCGGCAGCTTTTCGGATTGAAACATTGTCGAGGATAACTGCTGCTGTAGCCCTTTTCATATCCACCATATTTGGTGGTGGATGGTCACGCTTCCTTTGAAAATTTCTTGGCATCTGAAATGATAGTAGGTTATTTGTCTGTGTTTTAATAGCGGTAAATATTGAGCAGTCCCAGTTTCTAACCTAAGAATAAAGTAAACATAGCACTCAATGTCTTTTTTATGCTTTTTCCGAATATGATAATCGCTGTTGTCACAAATTCAATTTTAGTCCCATTAAAGACCCACAAAGATGATACTTTTTGTTCTTATTTTAGATACAGCTTATAGGCAATACCACTGTAAGGTTTGCTCGTGTTAAGACCGGTTTACCCGCAAATTGATTTGACGGTGACGAAATCAAGAATCAATAAACGCACGGGAAATGAATAATATGGGCTATATATTTGGGTAAGGTTAGAAAGGTTAGGTCATATTATAAATGGAATTGTGACAAAAGCGAGCGTTATATTTGGAAAGAGCATAAAAAAAGGCTTCGAGTGATATGTTCACTTTATTCACAGGTCAGAAATGTGGATTGCTCCATATTTACCTCAACAGCAAAGCCTTAGCTATATATCGTTGCGCTAAACACAAATGCGGTATATCGGATGCTATAAATGGCCTTTGTATTTCCCTTTGGGCTTGTCTCTCCCGCCCTGGGTTAATTTGACATGAGTGGATTGTTTCGGACACTTTCAGAAAGTCGTCCGAACCAACCCGACTATGGCGTCCGAATCAACCCCACATAGACCGTTTCTAAAAAATGGCTTCTAAAAAAAAAAAAAAATAGTTAAGGTGAGTCCAATTTGTGGCTAGATTTAGCTAGTGACATGATAACGCTAAGTTCCTGCGAACACTCAAATATGTACTCACATAAATAGCACAGCTACAAAGCCTGGAGCATATTAGTGGAAATAAAAATAATACCTTAAAAATTGGTTCAAAGGGAATATCTTTGAAACGCGTGTTTTGAAACCTTTTAAACTTTTGCGGAAAGTCGGCCACTCTTCAATACTTGATCTTGATTTTTGGCAAAATTTTTCGGGCAAAACTGGATTTTATAATAGCAGTGTCTGAACCAACCCGTGTCCGAAACAACCCCGACCTCCCCTATATATAGTTTGGGTAATATATTTTCATATTAGGGGAGTGGGGGTTAAATATAACGGCGGTGCATTCAAAATGTAACCTAACCTAACCAAAATACCAACTGTATATATTAAATATTTAATTAAAACAAAACTACAACGTAGTTTTGGTAAATTTTTAGTTATTCATATTATTGACTTACAAATAAAGTAAACATACCACTCGATGCCTTTTTCAGGGCTGCCACCGAGGTCACTATTTCCCTAAAAGTCACTATTTTTGAAAAGGTCCCTAAAAAGTCACTATTTTATTGGAAAGTTCCTAAAAGTCACTTTTTTGAAGAAGAACCTTGAAAAGCACATCAGGCCTATGAACTGCGTTCCCCTCATAATGCGCAGTGGTTGGCCATGTGCGAGATTATTTTGTTTTATTCTATGGCGCTTGGACTTTTTTTTCATTCCCTTTTCAAATAATGCTTGGACGTGTGAAAACTTGTAATAAAATTGTTTTGTCAGATACACATCTGACACACATGTAGACACATCTACACATATGTAGTGTAACAAAAATATGATTTGTTTTTCACCTGATCATTTCACAGTTGCAACCATACTATTCCTTGTCTTAAGAATGTACAGGACACAGTTTTGGCTGTTTCAATGGCATGCTAACGAAGGCCATGGTAATATCCACTTTGTAACACCGTCAGATATTAATGTTTCTTTTCGCAGATTTTAATGTTATTTAGTGTTGAAGGTTCTGGCAATGGGGAAGTGTAAGTTCAACTCCACTTGGTTAAAAAAAAGGTCGACGACTCGGGACGATACAAGGGTGACTGGTGCGCATCCACAAAGAGTGATGAAGAGGTTTTTTGTAAAGTTTGTTGCAAAACTTTAAGTTGTGTTAAAGGGTGGCAAGCGATACTACAACATTCCCAAGGAGCAAAGCACGTAGAAAATGTAAGAGCTTCTCTGAATCCCTTGCAGCTAATTCTTCAGCCAAGATCTGCTGCCTGTGAACATTCTACTCTTGCTTCCGGAAAGGATCACCAAGTTGAACTGCAAATGATCGCAAAGAGAGATGCGTCGCTAAAGGCAGTACTGATTTGGGCTCCAAAGAATGTGGTATCAGATATGTCAGCAGCTTCGTGCGATGGTCTCAGTTATGTTTTTACAGCAATGTTTGGAGGTCCTGCTGCTAAAAACTTCAATCTTGGGCGAACCAAGCTCGGTTATATAATAACAGATGCATTGTATCCCTATTTTAGAAAAAGGCTACTTGAAGACATTGGCTCCTCCTTTTTCACATTTTTATATGATGAAACAACAAACGCCGAAGGTGTGAAAGAACTGAACGTCATGATACGATATTGGTCTGAGTTGGCAGAAAAAAGTTTCCTGCTGTCATATGGAGAATTTCTCTGTTGGAAGAGCCACAGCAAAAGATCTGCTAGCACATTTGCAACATTCCTTGGCTAATGCTGATTTACCTTCTGCTAATCTTCTGATGTTGGGAAGCGACGGTCCAAATGTCCACAGGAAAGTGTGGCGACTTTTTAATGAAGAGGTTAAGTTGCGACGTAGTGACAGAGGCCTCATTAATGTTGGCACCTGTAATATTCATATGATTCGTAATGTTTTTTTGAAAGGCTTAAAAGTTCACGGACAGGCTATTTCTGACCATGAAAAACGTGTGTACTACTTTTTTCACGGGTGGCCCCTACGTGCAGAGGAATACACGAAGATACAATGTTCCCTTGGGCTTCTGGTTCATCGTTTTGTGAAACATGTTACCTACCGGTGGCTTACTCTTGGAGAAGCAGCGAGGAGGCTCCTCGAGCAGTGGGATGGACTTAATGAGTTCTTTTTGAAGTACATTCCGTTAAAACAGAAACAGTTAATGAAGTCCAGTGGATATACTGAAATCGTTTCGTTGCTAAAATCACCTGCAACGAAAGCTCTGGTTTTGTTCGTCGTCTGACTGGCTGACCTGTTTGCTGGCTTCACTGGAATGTTCCAGCGGGAGAATCCTCTGGTCCATGTTCTATATGAAGAAATGAGCAGGCTTCTGCTTATCCTGCTAAGTAGGTGCTTGAAACCTGATGTTCTAGCAGATATTCACAGGAGACGGAGCGTCGTGGTCGCAGATTTAGACTTGTTTGATAACTTTCTATCCTTAGAAAACGTAGAGTGTGGTTAAGGAGTTGAAGAATGCCTTGCAAATCTTTCAGAGTTAGAACGTGCTCAGTATCGTACCAAGGTCAAAGAAGCCTACGTTTCTGCGTCCAAACATATTTTGCAAAAGATGCCTCCACCTGGATCTATCTTGAAATATAATCGTTGCCTTCGCCGTGAAATCATAAGCTTCCCAGAAGTTCCTCCGACTTGTTGAAGATCTGTCAAGTGATGCCTTTCACTGTAAACTGTGACAGAGACAAAGATGAGTGGGCGCTACTACAGCTTGAGCCTCAGCCGACAATTGCTACACATAGTGTTGAAGAATTTTGGAAGATTTTTTTTTACCTGAAAGACGGTCAAGGTAACCCGAAGTATCCCCAGATCTCTGGGGTAGTAAAAGCCAGTTTGTCCTGTCACATGACAAATGCCAATGTCGAGAGACCCTTCTCAAAGTCAGGTCGTATTTTAACTGAGGATAAAACGTGCATGGGTTTGAAGATGCTAAATGCAAGGCAAGTGATTTGTGATGGTTTGAAGAGATACGGAAACCGACTTAAATGTTTGCCAATTACGCGAGAGATGCTTGATCTTGGCCGGGCTTCAAGTCAGATTTACAAAGCCCATTTTGTAAATGAGCGTAGGAAAAAAGATGACATGGAAGCGCGTCGAAAGGAGGAAGAAGAGAAACTTGCCAAGCAGAAAGAAAACGAGCAGCTGATAGCAAGCGAAAAGAAGAAGATTGAAGCATTGGAAGAAAATCTCAAAGACATAAACTCACACTGAACAAAGAAAAGTTACTGATAAGCTGATCGAGAAAGCTAATGAAAAACTAAAGAAGGCGATAAAAGCGAAATACCTCATGGAAATTGGGATTGCCCAGGCAATGGTTGAAGCAACAACGAAAAGGCTAAGTGAAGAAAGAGAAACTGCCAAGAAAAACGAGTGCATACAGCAGAAAGTGTCGGAAAGGCAAGCAAGCTTGATTTCGTCGCTCCTCCCCAAGAAAAAGAAGTGATTTAAAGGCAGTGATTTCTAAAGTCAGTACTGTGCAATATTCAGCTTTTGTTTTGTGTTATCCTTGTATATGAATAAAGTTAATGTATCTGAGAATAAAAAAAAGCTAATGATGGTCATCTAGACCTAAATTCAGCGTCTAGTTTTCTGAAGCTAACTTGTAACGGTGCCAAAGCTGGCCATCTTGATCAGTCATTGTTATTTGTGGGTCCCTAAATATGGTCACTTTTTTTACTTTTGGTTACTATTTGGTCACTTTTTTTACTTCAAAAGTACCTAAAGTTACTATTTTTATGGTCAAGACTTGGTGGCAGCCCTGCATTTTTTATGCTCTTTCTAAATATAATAATCATTTTGTCGGAAATGAATTATACAACCCCTCCCCCCCCCACCCCTATATATACCAATGCAGGGTATATATTTGCACATTAGGGGGTGGGAGGAAAGTTTAAACTTACCTCTCATTTATATCAGAACTAAAATTCACCCCCACCCCCTAATATGCAAATATATACCCTGAATTGGTATATATAGGGGTGGGTGTAAAATGTATTTCTAACAAAAATGATTATTATATCTCCGAGTACAGACTGGTTATTGTCTGATCTTGCAGATCCAAATTCTTGGTGTTTTCTGACTAATGGACAAGAACCTCGTCTGGTCCTAGATGGTTGCCAAACAAGAACAATCTTTGGCTATCCTTCAACCGCAACATGTGTCCTAGCCCTCACGTACTTTCTATCATTGTAGCCCTAGAAAGTGGGATTGAACCAAATTTTGTATAGCTCTAGAACAGCCCTATAACTTTTAACTTTATATCAAATTAGCTCCATTAAAAGCTTCAAGAATATTTCTAGTTATTAATTAAAGAAAACTCTATGAAAGAAACTATTAATTAAAGAAAAGTAAAGGCCATTTTAAACTTAAGCTCAGCAGATACAAATACCTGTTAAAATTCAAACTCAAAACGATCAGAAATTACTGTTAAAGAATAAGTGAAACCCAAAACGAACAGAAATTAAATAAACAATCATAGCAAAAAACATACAACAAGTAATAATATAAATGAATATATAGATCTTAAAGCGAGTAAAACTTAGATTGAATATGAAAATTAAGCTTAAAACGAAAAAAAAATATTTTCCTATTTTAAGTATAAATGAAACTTAAAGCTGATGTTTGAACTATTTTTAACAAAATGGTCACCTCAAATTTTTATCGGATGGGGTTTATCCATCCGATAAACCCAAAGGCATGGAGGGTGGGAGGAGCTAGTTGCCCTCCGATCTTTTTTCGCTCTGAGAAAATGAACTACAACTTTTAGTTTCCATTCAAATAAACCCTCTCTTAAGTTTATGCGAGCACCCCTTTCATAAGAACCATATATGCCCCCATGGTATAACTTATAACCTTTGCCGTGAAGACTGGGGGGGGGGGGGGAGTGTCCTGCTCAAACATATAATTTTCAGAGCTTTCAGCTACGTTGAACAAAATGGCTATATCAAAATTTTGATTGGATGTGTTTGAGGAAATGATGGGGGTGGAAGGAGTATTAGTTGCCTTCCAATCACTTTCGACTGTTAAAAAGGAACTATCCATTTACATTTCCAATCGAATGAGCCCTTTCTGAAGTTTCTACGATAACGCTTTGTATAAAAACCTTATATGCCCCTAGGGCATAATTTACAACCCTTGCCCTGAGAGCTGTGGGGGGGGTGGTGTTATCCTTAAAGACCTAATTTCCTGAATTTTCAGCTACATTGAACAAAATGGCTATCTCAAAATTTTGATTGGATATGTTTGGGGAAAATGCGGGCGTGAGAGGGGAGTTAGTTGCCCTCCAATCATTTTCGACTATTAAAAAGGTTACTAGCCCTTTGAATTTCCAATCGAATTAGTCCTTTTTGAAGTTTCTACGACAAAGCTTTCTATAAAATTTATGTGCCTCCAGGGCATAACTTACAACCCTGGCTGTGGGGGAGTGTCCTTCTCAGAAACATAATTTCTATCTTGAAATCAACTACGCTGAACAAACTGGCTATCTTAAAATTTCGATTGGATGTGTTTGGGGAACTGGTGGGCGTGGAAGGGGTGTTAGTTGCCTTCCAATCACTTTTGATCCTTAAAAAGGGCATTAAAACTCTCGATTTCCAATTTAATGAGCCCCCTTTGAAGTTTCTACGACGACCCCTTCCATATGAAGTGCCTCTGGGAAAAAAATAATAAATAATAAAACATTGGAGCCGTATGGCCTTTACTATAGGCAACGCTATAAAGTTGCCTCTGATATATAGGATATCGCACTACATGCCCATTAGCTGGAACCCACGCAAGAAGTGAAGTTTAGTTAATGCTAATACAATAAAACAAAATTGGATGAAAATATAATAGTTTAGAAACAAATTTTGGCCATATATTTGCATATTAGGGGGGGGGGGGTAAAGCATAGCATATATTAAATATACAACCTAACCTAGGTACCTTTTTTCCCCCTAAGCCCAAAAAAAAAAAGTTTAAATATTGTAAACGCAGTGACAAACCTCGGTCTGCAATCCAATTCTCTTTTGTAAGAAACCCGTTTGACTAGTTTCTTAAGATCTCTTCCCTATATAATATATCGCGTGGGTTCCAGCTAATTGACAAGTATTGACATTGCTTATATACCCTTTCGAAAACCAGCGTGAATTCCATTCCTTTGACGACCAGATGCGATAGCAGTAATGAATACCGTCTTACGAGTAAGATCTTTCATATCAATATTCCACAAGTCAAGAAATCGTGAAGTTCTAAAATAACTTAGAACAAGGCTAAGATCCCAGGCAGGAATATCATGTTGTGTCCACGGTGACTCGTGCCAAAAATTCTGTATCATTTTCGTCAAACAAGTATCTTTGCTGATATCTGTTCCTGTAGCTAGAGCTAGCGTTCCGCGTATTGCTGCTTTATAACTTTCTATCGGTGATGGTGCGAGGTTTCGACCCGTCTTTAAATATATCATGAATTCTGCAACTGCCTGAGTACTGGTTTCGAGAGGATTAATCTTCCTTTCACAACACCAACCCACGAACACTTGCCATTTTCCATTGTACAATTCAATGGTGACAGGGGCATCTGTGCCGATCGCCAGAGAATCTGGAACTGGTGAGAAATATACGTCGATCTTCCGGTTCAATCGAGTCGCGAATAGATCGGCTTCTGGCAATCCGTACTCTTTTGAATGGGCTCTGAAGACACTCTCGTTGAGAATCCATTCCCTGGGCAGACCTTTTTCTTCTCGTGACAGTGTGTCGGCTACTAGATTGAGTGACGCGGCGATGTGTCTTGCCCTCAAATGAACGTTCAGGGCCATCGTAATTTCGAGCAGCTTTATGGATTCCTCCTCTAGGAAGAAAGAACGGGTTCTGCCCTCTTTGTTTATGTAATTGACTACAGTCGAGTTGTCCGTCGCTACCAGGACTACCTCGTTTCTTAGCTCCTCCGCAAAGGCTTTGCTTGTATTGGCTACGGCTCTCATCTCGAGGCAATTTATATGAAGAGATTTCTCTTCTGGAGACCATGTCCCCAAAGTGTCTTGATGTGGGTCCTCTAGATAGCCACCCCGCCCTTAGGTTGAACTGTCGGTGAATATTGTTTCGGAAACAATAGGGGGCTTGAGAGGAAGGCCTTGACTCAGCCAATCTTTGTTCAGCCACGGTGAAAATGCCTCTTTCATTTCTGTCGTAATTAGGATGTTTAAACCTATGTTTTTCCAAGACCTGTCTCACGATCTGAGCATTATAACTGACATTTCCTTAGATTTAGTCTGTTGAAAGGAATTGCTCTCGAGCCCGCATTGATGAGTCCAATCAGCTTCATCAGTTGCCTTATTGAGGTATGCGATTTTTTTCAGAGCTGCCTTGATTGCATGTATCAAGTTCTTAATCTTTTCCGAGGTTAGGTACATCCTCCTTACCTCCAGGTCTACCAGAAACCCGAAAAATATGATCCGTCACATAGGGTGCAATTCTGATATCTCGCTCAGCATGAACCCAAGTCTGTGCAAGAGAATCATCTGATTTCTCGCTCAGCATGAACACAAGTCTGTGCTGGAGAATCATAATGGTCTTTACTTTGTTCTCTACTAATAACTTTTGGTAATTGTGCAGAATCTATTTGTTCATATAAGCATGCAATTGGATGGTTTGAAGATGACCATAGCTCACGATGGCACTTTGAACTGATAGATTTTGTTTTTGAAAGTGAACCCTAACCTCCTTCTGTGAGTTAGGTCCTTAAAGTCGGCGGAAAACATGAAATATTTTCCAGAGATAATAATCTCAGTTTATTCCTACTCTCCTGAGACAAGTCAGGAATTGAGTTCGAGATAGTATCTCTTCTCATAAACATCAATTTTGAGTACGCTCTAGAAAGAATATTTGAAAGATGCTGCTGACATCTATTATAAGAATCCAAGAACTTTATCATTTTTTGGGATAGTGTCAGGAGAGACGTTCTCTGCCTTTAACATCTTTATGACAGTGCCTAACGTGAGATCATTGTATGATAGCATGCTCACAGTCACTCGTGTGGAAGAATCTAAGGCCAAGAATGACTTTTCTGTTAACTGATATGATCTTTATGTCCTCTGCTTATGCAGCTGATGTTAACAAAATGAACTTTTGGTTTATGTGTGGTGCCTGTTAAGCTTAAAATGCGCATGACATTTGTAAGCTCTCGCTCGGTCCGGGATGCTGAAAGGGTCAAAGATAGTATTACGTTTTGAAACGATATTTTCTTCAATATTGTAAGTATATACTGTTATCCAGTTAGCTTAGCATATTTGTAATTAGACGCTGGGAGTAAATTCAACTCTAATCACCAGAAAAACTTACCCCGTGCCAGAACAGACCTATAGGCCAGCGCTGTAGTCGTTACAATACTATGCAATCACGGTACGTACGTCCAAGGTGTCGTGACCTTATATAATGGTCGTCTATATTCCCAAAGCATTATGACCTTATGTAATTAGGGTCTGTACTCCCAAGGCGTTATGACCTTATGTAATGGTGACCTGTACACCCAAGGTGTTATTATCTTATATAATGTCGGTCTGTACGCCCAAGGCGTTATTACCTTATTTAATGACGGTCTGTACACCCAAGGTGATTTGACCTCATACAATGACGGCATGTACACCCAAGGTGTTGTGACCTTATGTAATGACGGTCTGTACACCCAAGGTGTTATGAACTTACGTAATGGTAGTCTGTACACCCAATGGTGTTATAACCTTATGTAATTCCGGTCTGTACGCCCAAGGCGTTATGACCTTATGTAATGACGGCCTGTATACCCTAGGTGTTATGACCTTATGTAATGAGTATTATACCATACCATAAATATTGGATTTAACACACCCAAATGATTAAAATACAAATAATTACAAATAAGATACAAAAATTCACTTCTGTAATGTTTTGTTCCATGATTTTTGCGTACCACCAGGGTTGCCAGCTGCCAAAATCTAAAAAGGGGTAAAAACTAAGGAAAAAATGGGAGATTCTACTCAAAGAGTGCAAGTCCGAAACAAAGAATTGCGCGCGCCTGTGAAGCCAAATGTGTGTCGTGACATTTGTAAACTTTTTGCTTGGCCCGGTATGTCGAGAGGATCAAAGACAGTACCACGTTCTGAGAATGACTGTTGGGGTTCCACCCCTGTTTCTTTTCCTTTCAGATAAATGACCTGTTTTCTTTTTCTTAATTACATTTGTTTATAGTATAATTTCAAAAGACAGGTTAAATTCCTGTTACTAAGCGATAGTGGTTTTGCAATAGGTAAGCTTTGAACCAAGTTTATTTTTATACTTCCTGGTTTGGGAGTCATTGAAAGATAAATCTAAGAGTTAGAATTGGGTTTGAATGGGGATGTAGCTGATTGGCTGGGCCAAGTGGAGGTCCACCCATATGAACAGTTGTGTAAAGATTATTATTATTTTTTAGTCTATGTTTTGACCCCGTTTGGGGAAAGAGTCTGCGTTTTGACCCCGTTTGGGGAAGGATATTTCTGTTGTTATATGTGACCCTTTTGGAAGAATACAAGTAAGGTATTTTCTACAACTGTGTACTAGTTTCCATAACCTAGGCAGGGTAGGAATAGATCTACGAGGTACCGTCATTATTATATTGACAGGGAGGTTTGTTACCTCCAAGGAGAGAGTTAAGTGATTTTCTAGCCGTAAACCAAGGCGGGTACATTTGGCTTTAGAAAGTGGCCATTTGACCACTCGATCGCGTTACCATACCCTGGGACAGGGTATACTGTAAATAGGGTAGTACCAAACCCGATATTTGCAGAACCGTTGAAGTAAGAGCGGGGATCTCACTACCATTTGGGCCGACAAGGGGTTCTCCCCTTCGAGTAAGTGGCATAGCAACCTTTTTGCGGCATTTTTGCATCAATAAGTGGCGACACCCGTTCTTACACCCCAATAAGTTGTGCCCGCGGTAGCTAGCACTACGAACATTGGTGGCAGCAAGAACAGGAATTATTAACAGCCTTGATAATAAAAGAATTTCGCGTTTTCAAAGAGACTAGTCGAGTTAGCCTACATAGTGATAGTAGCCTATTGTGGTTACATTTAAAGAGAAAAGAAAGAAATACTGAATCATTTAATACAATTATGAAGATCTATTACTGGCTATGCCTTTTGAGATCATAATTGAAAAATATACGAATCAATATATCGTGCAACTAATTAGTATTCAAAAATATAAGGCTAAAAGTTCTGCGTGTCAAAACAATTTTCCGCGAGAGACCGGAAGTTAAATGGATAAAAGA
>JAQQPU010008681.1:21321-34906 GCA_029168905.1 Artemia sp. Kazakhstan ARC1039 | reverse complement strand
AACCTGTCTAAAACAGTTTCGCCCAAATAATCCCTAAACGTAATTCAGCGTGTTCCTTTTGTTTTTGGCATCTCTGCGCTAATGCATTTCAAATTAATAAGAAACCTGATTCCCGCGCTAAAACAATTCATCGCTAAGATGTTTCATGGAGAATTGTTTCCATGGCGTTTGGTTATTAATATCCTTTGGAGTTCGACCAAAAGAGTTGTTTCCGAGGCAAAGACATTAATGACTTGGATCTATTCCTGGAGAATCGTTTCTAGGCGAAAATTTTTAAAGTCTGACAGATGATGTCATTGGTTGATTGATCTGTCAAGAAAGGGGAATTAATTTGTTGTTTCTAAGGGGAATTATTGATTCACGATAGGTGAATTGAGGTCGACCGCACAGGTGTTCCAAATTCCTGGACGGCATAACATTCGCCTCGAGCAACAACAACACACCTGGAGAAAGAGGTCATTGAGCGATTACGCAATCTTTCTCCCTAGGGACTCTATGCCCATATTAGGTGTACTGACACGAGATACATTCTTTTGATAACCGAATTTTGTACTGCCACGACTCAATAAGGCCTTTCTACTGAGGACGACATGTTTTCCGTTTAGCCCTAGACGGTTGACCGAAAAGAAAAATCCGACAATTTGTCATCCTTCATCTGCACAGCGTGCCCTAACCATCTCAACCTTTCTTTCATTATAGGCCTAGAGAGCGGTATTGAATTACATTTTTCTTACAGCCTATTGTTTGAAATACGGTCAGTCAGCCGGGTACCCAGAACGATCCTTAAGCGATTTCTCTGGAAAACATCTAGCAAATCTTCACCCGCTTTTCGAAGCGCCCATGCTTCAGAGCCATATTTGACTACTGTCATCACTGTAGCTTCTAATATTCTAATCTTGGTTTGCAGACTTATCTTTCTATTCTTCCAAACTTTGTTTAATTGTGAAAAAACACCCTGAGCCTTGGCTATTCTACTTTATCATCTTCACTGCTCCCACCATCTTTACTAATCCTACTGCCAAGGTAAGTGAAGCTGCCCACTTGATCAATCTTTTCATTACCCAACGTTACCTTTTCATCTTCTCTTATTCCTAGCCTTAGTGACTTAGTCTTCTTAACATTAATTTTCAAACCTTTTCTAGCACCCTGAACTCGCAAAACCTCTATAAGTTCATTCATTTTGCCCACACTTTCCTCTAGGATGCTTAAATCATTAGCATAATCTAAGTACAGGAGACTTTTTCCTCCCCATTTGTATCCGTGGTCTCCCATTGTCTTTCCTGTGCTCCTTAATATAAGTCCATTAAAATAATACATATAAAAGGGGATAGAACACAATCCGGCTTAACTCCTGATTTAAATCAAAACCAGCTGCTAACCTCATTTCCTATCTTAACCACAGCAGTGTTATTCTCGTACATTGCACTAATCACTTTAATGTATTTGTCTGGTATACCATACTAGGATAAAACCTTTGCTGAAGCTCTTCTATCAACAGAATTGAACGCTTGCTCATAATCTATAAAACTAAGGACCAAAGGTCTTTGACAACTCAGGTATTTCTTAATTATTAACCTAATAGTCAGGGCGCCAGAAGTAAAAAATGTGACATATACCCCGACGGAAAAAGGTATCGATGAAAATGGGCCTACCCCCCCCCCCTCAATCGACCTTGTTGATTCGAAAAATAACAAGGGCACATTCGTACGAGGCGACAAACACCACGAAAATTAGGGTTTCACAACTTGTGTATGGCTCCTCAGTGGACATTGTTGTTCCAGTGAGTCTGATGCGCCTTTTTTCGCAGAAACTCGAGTATCAACGACTAAGGCAGCAGTATCCAAGATGCCCGGAGGCCAAGGAATGTCTTTTCAACCACAACACACTAACTTTTTTTATTTACTGCAACGCTAAATCTCAGACAAAAAGCTAGCGAAGCTCTACACAGATGTCATGGCAAACAAAGAGTTTATTAACCAAGGTATTACGAATTACTTAAAACAGAAATCCGAATAAATGATGACATGAAAAAGCTATCGAATTACTAAAGCAGCCCACTGCCCATCGTCCCTTCAAATCAACAACTCCCATGCAGAATAACTATTCCTTGTCAGAACTAAACTCCCCTTTGCGACATTTTCCACAACAGGAGCACAAAATATCGCAGCCCCCAGCTGCACAGGGGCATTTTTGTCCACAGTTTTTACACTTGCAGTACGGTGAAACTTTCTGAATGGTAGATGGCCAGGCTGCAAGAGTCGCTTTCTTGGGTAAAACTTTTCCGTCTTTTAACTCCCACCCAAAATCTAAGGGAGAAAAGTAGATTGGACTAGGCACAAGCGTCTGTAGCATCACAGCCCATTGAAAAATACATCTTTTGACGTGGAACTTGAACGAGTCGTCTGTTGGAGGTAGGCTCTTCAGTATTTTACGACGCGGAAACAAGTGAACTCGCGGATCGTTTAAACATTCAAAGTTTTCATTTTTTCCATACGACGCGATCAAAATATCCCGACTCAACTTCACAATTTCATCCTCGAGTTCAATGGCCTCTTGTATGTCTCTTGAAACCTGGTCAGTCACAGCAAAAATTTTGGTTAACCAGGGCATTGCTGCTTTCTTTATCGTTTTCTTGCCTTTTGAATAGAAGTAGCTTACTGTATCACATCCGGTGAAACAATGCAAAAATGCCACAGAGTTCACCAAAGACGGAGGGAGTCCATTTGCCAGCTCCGTGACATAAACAGCTTTGTCCTTGAAGCAAACCCAGATGTTTGGTGTTGCACTGGTTTGTGCCTCAATTTTAGAAAAAGACTGAAGCAAGATGACGACGATATCGGTGTCATTGGCTTCGATATTCACGTCTGAACATCCAGTTTTAACACAGAATGCTGCGTGAAAGACATCACGAGTGTCTGCTTCCTCGTGAGTGCAGCTCAAGTCAGCCGTAAAACTGCTGTTTCCCACTACTCTCTGCACTACTCTCTCACCACTACTCTCTGATTTAAGTTCCAAAACTTTGGTCCTGTCAGGAAACCCTCCGGATAAGTAAACAGGGAATGGTAATGTTTTCCTATCAATCTCAGAGTAGACCTAAAACACGCACTCTATCAGTTTCGCTTTGCTTTTTGAATCCAGCAGGATCGAGTCCCAGCAGTCAAGAACCATGTGTCGACGAACGGAAAAGGTTTTGCCGGGAGGACTTCCCCGCTGTTCGTGGCAGCCACTACTGTCTTTCAGAGAGACAACTTCGCAGCCCACTAAATCCTGGAGCATGCCATCATAGCGATCAGCTACAATATGTAGCTGGGTGGTCTCTTTCGGCTGTTTTTTTTATAAGACTCTCCAACGTTCTTTTAGCGAAGTCCGTCAAGATTTCGTCTTTTCGAGGGGTTTGACCTCTGATCAGTGGCATAAAATCAACTACGACCCCCAGACTTCCCGCGTCCCGGGAACTTGGACACTACTGGCCACTTCTCGATGGCAGGAGAGATTTTTAGGAACTCCATCATAGCACATTTGCTGCCGGTTCTTAGCACGGTTTTGCCACTGGCTGTAATTTCAAACAGAGCAGGGGGATATGGTAGCAGCTCGTGGCCTAGTATTCTCATTAGTATATCAGTCTTAGTATACACATGTCTCTTTATCAGGAGTCACAATTCTAAATTTATACCCAGGGCTTTAATTTGGGGCCCAAAGTTGCATCGTGTAGCAAGCCTGTAGGCTACAAACCAGAATCTGGCAATGAAATGATTTAACAAAATAAGATTCTGTACCTTAGTAAGCCTGGGTAGGCTTAGTAGGCATAAGAACTGGGATGAACTTAGTAACCACAAGAACAGCCTCTTCCTGTAGCATAGGCTAGGCTATACCACACTGGCTATAAAGACTTGCAAATACACGTAAAAGGGACTAAATTACAATGACTGTCACTTCATACAAAACCATTGGATTAACAATCTGCCAAAAATTTCAGGTTTTCCATACAAAGTGTTGTTATAGCATTACCAATCTGTATTAATTCTTCTGTTTCTTCTTTGTAACGCGAAACAAAAAAGACGAAAAGTTGTAGCGACGCCTGGGATTTTTGCGGTTTCAACTCATAGAACATCGATAGATGTCAATTTCCGGAAACCTTTCGGTTAAATTTAGGTATCTCTGGTTTGCCAACTCATACGAAGTACCCCTTACATATTCGGCTTTGGAGTTTTTCAGTCTACCTATGACGTAATTTTCATACAAACCTTTTTCCGTCGTACCCCCGACTAGAAATAAGCGAGATAGCCTGGCTTGTCACCCTGACTATAAGAGTGGGAATTTGGTCGACGAATCCTCTACCTTTTCTAAAACCGCACTGTTCTTCTCTTAAAACTTTGTCTATGGCATCTCTCGGTCTAAAAAGTATCATATTACTAAGTAATTTGCTATCTACAGAGACCAGACTAATGCCTCGATAATTACCACACTCACTTTTATCACCTTTCTTATAAAGTGGTTTAATTAATGTTTTCCTAAAATCATTTGGTACTTCCCCTTTTTCAAAAATCATATTCATAATCTTCAGTGACTTATTTCTAACCTCAGAGCCACCATATTTAAGAAACTCATTTACTACCCTATCAGCACCTGGAGCCTTATTATTTTTTAATCCTTTAAGTACTGTCATTAATTCTTCGTCGCAAAACAAATCTTCCTTCATATCCAAGGTATCACAAACTTTTTCATTTTCCTCTATATCTTTTTCTGTAACTCTATCTCTGTTTAAA
Source organism: Artemia sp. Kazakhstan ARC1039 (assembly GCA_029168905.1). Taxonomy (NCBI): domain Eukaryota; kingdom Metazoa; phylum Arthropoda; class Branchiopoda; order Anostraca; family Artemiidae; genus Artemia; species Artemia sp. Kazakhstan ARC1039. The sequence goes on along the minus strand of JAQQPU010008681.1, from coordinate 30,140 downwards.
AAATTCTTAAAATGTTTTGCCCATCTCTCTTTAATTCTTTCCTTATCGCTAATTGTGGTCCCATTCCTATCTTTAAATGGGCCAAGTCCTGATTGACTACTCCCTCTCAATTTATTGGCATGCCAGTAAAATATTTTAGTATTATGCCGTCTAACTGTATCTTCCAGATCCTCGGCAATTTTATCCTTGGCCTCTACTTTACACCTCCTTAGTTCATATTTCAATGCTTTCTCCACTTTCATTACATTCCTTTTGTTTCATATGATCTATCACTCAGATAATTCTTGTACAAGGGATTTAAGTCATCGTCAAAGACATAGTTATTGTATTTTTGACCATGCTCAACAAAATGGCTATCTCAAAATTTTGATCGGGTAACTTTGGGGAAAAAATGAGCGTGGGAGGGGGCCTAGTTACCCTCCATTTTTTTTTTGGTCACTTAGAAAGGGCACTATAACTAATAATTTTCGTTCGAATGAGCCCTCCTGCGATATTCTAGGACCACTGAGTCGATACGATCACCCCTGGGAAAAAAATAAAATAAGCACGCATCCGTGATCTTTCTTCTGGCAAAAATTTACAAAATTCCACATTTTTATAGATAGGAGAATGAAACTGCTAAAGTAGGGATCTCTGATACGCCGAATCTGATGGTGTTATTTTCATTAAAGTCCTATGACTTTTAGAGGATGTTTCCCCTTTCGAAAATAAGGCAAATTTTCTCAGGGACTTTTGATGCGTGAGACTAAACTTGATGAAACTTCTATATTTGAAATCAGCATAAAAGTCTGATTCTTTTGATGTATCTATTGATATCAAAATTCTGTTTTTAGAGTTTCGGTTACTATTGAGCTTGGTCGCTCCTTACTTACAGTTCGTTACCACAAACTGTTTGGACTCTTGCCTGGGAAAAATGTCCTAAGCATGATCTGAATAGTTAAAACAAGACTACCTTATCTGAAAATATGTGCCTACATCCAGTATTTCGTTCCATGTTTTTCTTAAAAAAAAGTGTTTATCACCGTGTTATTCGTATGCCAAGCGAGCTATCCGAGCTAGAATACTATGTCTACAATTCTAAATTAAAGACCGAAATATAGATACTGCTTACACAATCTGCCAAGTTAATGCATTTATAGCTTTAAAATCTTAAATCTATCTTGTGCACTGAGATAATCTCAGGAAACGAAATAAATTTGGCCGGCTTCTGCAGAAAGTTGCTAATTCCTTGTTCGTTTTTTAGATGAAGCTGCAATTAGTCTGCATTTATGCTTGTCTATCACACGTTCTGGCAGAATCTATCGATATCACTAACCCTGAAAATGACCCAGAATTCATAAGAGAACCGAAACTCATTGCAGATCAACTCCATAAAGAAAATCAGGTTCATGAAAATGGAGATGATTCTACCCCTATCGTTGAATCTATGTTTGCGAATGGCACAGCAGATCCACCAGTACAACCAGAAGATATTTCAAAGGAAACTTCTCCAGAAATGTTCAGTGGTAATAATAAACTTAAAACAGCTTTAGAATCTTTGAAAGATCATTCTGACGAATTTTTAATTGACAATCATCATCACCCAATTCCAACACCCCCTTCAGTGGATTCAACAAATTCCGATGGTACAAAGCTTCAAGAGGAAGTGAAACGATTGTCAGACATAATTTTACTACAAGGCCAAGAAATGGCTCACATGAGGTAAGTCATATCGCTCCTATTCTATCTCTTTGTCATTTTATTTAAGCATCTGAAATCAAGATATGAATGAAACTTATACACTAGGTAATTTTTATTCACTTTAGATCGTCACAAGGAATAAATCGACGTTATTAATAAGAAAACCTACTTGGTCTGCGCTCTTTAGTAGAGCTGGCTTAGTTGACTCACTCTCATGCCACTTAAAAATAGTGTCTCCATTCAGGGGCGTAGCTAAAGTATTTGTGTTTTTATGGGGGGGGGGTGCTATAGGAGTAGGTGCTATTCAAGCGGTTGTGAAGAAAAGTAACTAATTAACAAACACGCTACTTGGTGAATCTAAAAACATTACGCAATGCATTATAAACAGTACACACACATTAAACAATCATAAATATAAGTGCTGGTGCTTGGTTTTACTAAAATTATCGGCAATGAGCTGCTGCAGACGACAGTAGAAAAACTTAAACAGGCCTTCGGGTAGGCGAAGGTACATGTCCTACACAGTCGGTTTTTTCAGCCAGATTCACCACTAATACTGCAGTACATATCCCTCTCCACTTTCCCTAACCCCCAGAACCAGGACAGGATGCTCAATCTCATAATTGAACCAAGCTCAATTCTAGCATTGATATCAGCGGGCCACATAAAGCCGAAACAAAAATCATTGGCAGCGCAATAGTGTTGTCTAAGTAAAGATGTCAAAATATTACCACACATTGTTTAACATTATATTAAGACAAATTCCTCGCATTTAAATACTGACCGTATTCCAAACTTGAAAGTATTTGAAAAATAAAGTTAGAAATATTAAGTTATCCTTTGGCCTTCCTTTACAAAGAATATCCAGAAAACTGAACAATTCTTGGCATCATTGCGGCAAAAACCTTAAATTAATTAAAAATTACCAGGGATACCAATTGAAAGGTATAATTGACTCCTAGAGTTTGAAAATTACCTTCCCCTTTGTATCTTTGTTTAAAAATTTTTATTAAATTCTATACAAAATGCACAAAAGTTTTCCTTGCGTAAATCAGAGTATGGGGGGTATACATTTCAGGAGGGGGGAGGGGTACACTGAATATCGTTTGAATGCCTGTTAAATAAAAAAACTACTTTTTTCAACTGAAAGTAAGCAGCAACAATAAAACTTAAAACGAACATTATGTATATGAGGGGGTTCGCCCCCTCGTCAATACCTCACTCTTTACGCTAAAGTTCGAATTTTGTTCAAATTTTTTAAGAATGACCCCTGAATCACAAACTCCGTTTAATTAGAATAAATGGCTTTTTAAAAGCACTTTTTTTTATTTAATTTCTGATTGTTTTTTAAATAACGCCAGGAAATCTGGCTCCGCCTCCTCGGATAAATCCCCTTCCATTGGAAATATCCTCTTGACAATTCAATCCTGGTGAAAATTTACCCCGGACAATTACCCTTAACAGCTCCACGCGTTAAATTGATTCAGTAAAGAGAGAGCAAGAGATATAAAGAAATTTCGTATAGGAATTCTGATAAAGTCCCTCAGTATACAATTTGCCCTGAAAAGTTCACCCCCCTGGGATATTCCCACTCCATATAAAATTCTCCCTCTGGAAAGTCCCCTCAGCAAAAAATTTGTCCTCCCCTTCTCACCCGAGAAATGTATGCATACTTTTCAAAATACTAATACTATGCAAATACTATACGTAAACAATGGGCAAATTTTATAACTTAGACCTTTCCACAGGGGCTATGGGGGTCATGTTATCTCCAAAAACGTAGTTATGATTCCTTCCAAGCATGCTGAACAAAAAGCAATCTCAGAATTTAAGATCAGACGATCTTGGGGAAAAAGGTGGTGTGGGAGGGGGCCTAGTTGCCATCCAGTTTTTTTTGTCACTTAACAAGGGCACTAAATTTTAAATTTCATTAGAATGAGCCCTCTCCCGATGTTCTAGGCCCACTGGGTCGATACGATCACCCCTGGAGAAAAAAACAAATACACGCGCATCCGTGATCTTTCTTCTGGCAAAAAGTACAAAATTCCACACTTTTGCCGATAGGAGCTTGAAACCTCTACAGTAGGATTCTATGATACGCTGAATCTGATGGTGTGATTTTTATTAAGATTATATGAATTTTAGAGGTTCTTTCCCCCCTTTTTTTTGAATATCAGGCAAATTTTCTCAGGCTTGTAGCCATTGATGGGTATAACTAACATAACAAAATTTATATATTTAAAATCAACATAAAAGTTTTGATTCTGTTTTTTAGAATCTCGGTTACTATTGAGAAGGGTCGCCCTTACTTACAGTTCGTTACCACGAACTGTTTGATAGTACAAATATCATTATAAAAAGCACCAAGTCTTATTTTCTTTTTCATTCAGAAAATTATATTCACTATATCTACCTTCTTATTCTTCAATAATTCCATTTCTGTCCTATTTGCAGATGTAGAGGGTGTATTCATTTCCACTTTTGAAAGTTTTAAAACAAGAGAATCGAATCTTGAAGTGTCTTATGTTAGGAAGTAAAAGCACCTTAAATATCAAGGGTAAAAATTGAACTGAGCAAATGTGGCGAAACAGGAAAATAGAACGTTTTTCAATTTTGCCATTAACTAGACTGACATTTTTACTTGATGATAAGGTTTCAATTTCAAAGGCAGTATATTTGGAAAAATATGAATGTGGAACATATTATGCAGTGGCGTAAATTCAGAAAAATTCTGGAGGGGGCAAACTTCAAAAATTTTTGCCACCTCACGGAAGAAGATTTGCAAATTTTCACTTTTACTTTGTGAGGAAAGTACAAAACTATGCTGATTATATTCTGTTAAAAAAAAAAGAAAAAAAGTTTGAATTGGTGAAAGTTTCTAATTCAGAGCGAGTGGATGGCTTGGAAAGAGCATTTCCTGCCGCGAAGTAGCGGATATTTTTGAAATATTATTAAAAGCTGTATTATCCCTTATATTGGACCTCTTAGACTCCTTTTAAAGGAAGCAAATGACTTAAAAACATATATTGTGCTGTGAAGGATCTAAGCCAAAAAAGAAAATTTATAATTAGGAAATGTCATTTTGTTTTGTTAAGAATTGAATTGAGTGAAGGCCTAGAACAGGGTTTTCTGGCGCGAAGCGCACTGGCGGATATGAAAAAAAAATCTGGGGAGGGGCAAATTCCATGTCTCAATAGGCAGCCTCAAGTGGGTTGAATTAGCAAAAATCCAAAGGAGGGGGAAATCAAGCCAAATTAAGCGGTAGCCAACTTAAAATTATTTGGATAACAAAGTTTAGAACACAATTAGATATACAAAAATTCAAGTACATAAACACAATTAAGCAAATAAATCATAAATTTGCTTGCATCACGAATGAGGTATCCAGAGAGAGCCACTATTCTAATGGGAAACGTCGTTGCTTCAGGGAAGCAAACTTGTCGACGGCAATGTTATAATCTATCTTTTTCGCTTTTTCCGGCTGGGTTGCTATAACTAACAAATCGCTAAGTCGCTCATCAGTCATGGTTGTTCTGAGATATGTCTTAACCCTCTTAAGTGTTGAAAAAAATCTCTCGTTAGAGGCAGTTGAAACGGGGAGCGTCAAAGCAAATTTCGAAAGCTTCCGAGATGACAGCAAAGGCGTCTTTGTTCATGTAGAGGTGGGCAAGAGCTTTTAATGGGCATTCTGGTTTCATCCTTTGTAAATAAGATTTTGCCAAGGCTATCTCCGACTCAAACTTCAACTCGTTTACTAATAATGTAGGAAAGTCACGTACAAAGTCTTGTATTAGACGTGCATCCAGGAACTTCGGTGAACTTGGCTCAAACGCTTCTAAGCCTTGGATTACTGAGGAGTTTTCACCAAACCTTTGTCTCAACTCCGAAGTTACTCGGTCGACTATGAAGTATAAAATGTCCGACCTATAAGTTTGAAAAATGTCACGATCCTCTTCTGTTCGATTTCGTGCTCTGGCACTGACAGTGGTTTCGACGTAAAAATCGAGAAGGCGTCTGCTTATAGCAACCGAGCGTCTAGGCTTCTCTATTTGGATTGAGTGCTGCTTGCATAAGCTTTTCGTTGCCTCGACCATCTTAAACCAATGCTCTTCAGATCGGAGCTCTAGAACCTGTTGTTGAACTGCTTGAAGCAGAGAATTTACGCCTGAAAGAACGAGGCTCTTGGACTGGAGTTGTCTGGATGCAATATCTATTGGACCAAGGATACTGCTCATTATTTCAAGAATGAGTAAGAATTTGGCATCAATTGTTGCCAGCAACCCAGAAGCTTCAGAACGGTCCTCTGTTGAATTGGCTTCATCCGAAATAACCTTTAATGTTTCGAGAATAGCACCTAAACGTATCCGGATCTTCTGAACTGAGAAAAACCAATAGCACCATCGATTGTCGGCTAGCCGCTCGAGCTCAATCTTCTTTTCTTCGCCTTCTTGTTGGGTTCGAAGGAAAAGTTCGTGACGTGGCGCACTTCGGCTGAGAAAGACATATAGTGCCTGAATGCAAGAAAAGAAGTTTCTAACCTCCAGAAAAGAAGCTATTGACTGCACAAGCACAAGATTTAGGCGATGGGCGTGACAATGAATATACCTAGCTTGTGGTGCAAATCCTTTAAGAATAGCCTGAACACCATTACATGCGCCGCTCATGACGCTCGCACCATCATAGCATTGAGCCACACAGGTGCTCCAATCCAGTCCGTGCTTTTCAACAAGATCCTTGATTGCATTAGCAAGGGATGCTGCATCTAATTGTTCAAGATGTGTACTTCCGAATGTCTCCTCTCGGATGATAGCATTACTATCAATAAACCAAATAATTAAACCAAGCTGCTCTTTTTTCGACATATCTTTCGTTTCATCTGCGCAGATTGCCCAATATTTCTTAATAAAGCATCTTGTTTGTTCTCGCAAGAGGTCAGCCAGTATGCTTATAAGACTATTTTGGTAGTCGAGACTCAAATAGCTTCCATACCGACGTTTTAGTTTTTGCTGAAGATCCGGGTTTCCCTCTGTCATCATTTCTAGTATTTCTATAAAATTACCTCGATTGTGTGAGTCGTCGTGTTCATCATGACCTCGAAATGGGAGCCCTTGGCGTGCTAGGGCACATGCCACTTTCGCAAGTGTGACTATATGCAGGCGATTTTCCGCTATGGCTTCCTTCCGATTTGAATAGAGAGTTGTAGCTATTGACTCAGATGTGCCACACTCAATTGCTTTATATTTGGTCCAGCTGCGATTTGCTTCGTTATGAGCTTCTGAAGCCTCGTGTTTTTCAATCCTTTCGAATAGTATTTTCCAGTTATTCATTCCTGTGTCGACAAACACTATTTCCCTGATTTCTTGTTAAGGAAAAGTGCCGACAGCAAAAGCAGTAAATGGCGTCTTCTTTAATAGAGTATTCTATCCATGGTTTTTTCTCATATGCTTTAGCAGAAAAACGGCGACCGTTTGTTTTGGGGTATTCGGCTAGCTTTGGCTGGTTGGGTGCCTCCCTTTTATGGTAGGAGATGTCAAGATTGCCTCTCAATATCGTATCCGATGCATCGGCTACACTTCCACCCTAGAAAAAAATCCAGTGCTTTAACTTTTAAACGTTTTAACTTTATTCAGAGGCCGATAGCTCTGAAAGAGTTGTTCCCTTAAATAGGTGTCTAGGAGACATAAGGAATAATAGACTTTCTTAGTAAATATATCTAGAATTTCCAACGCTCCGCAGCAAAAAATACTGTTTTCAAGCCATTTACTTCCATTTATACAGAAACTTTCGCCACTCTAAACCTTTTTTCCGTTGGTACAGTTTTGGTTTTGTTGGAAAACTTTCGTCGTGCTCGCCCCCCCCCCAAAAAAAGGTGATAGTGACGCCCCTGCTCCTAGCTTCTAATTAGCTTTTCTGCTACCGTTTAGTGTTCCGTATTGGCATTTTGCCCTTAATAGTTTTCGTTTTTGTTATTTCATGATTAATAACGGGGTGGTCTATTAAATAGGGTGCTTTTTCTCTCATTTATAATAATAGCTTTATTTCCGCCAAAATTGACGATAGCATACAAATATCTTTCGACTGATCATTTAATACGCTCTAGCATCTTTTGCATGTTTAATCGCCTCCAAATGCTCAAATTCTCAGTTTTTAGAATTCAGTAAAATAGTCTAAGCTAGTCAACTGAAATTTAAAAGGGTTAAAACATATATATCGTTTTTTGTCAGTTTAACTACGAGTAGAATTTCGTAAATTAAAAGATAACATAATCCGAAAAAGAAAGTTAGCAACTCAATACAACAAAATTCTCCTACTTATCTAGCTTATCAGCAAAATCTAGGAGTGCAAGTCGTAAATTTTGTTTTGGATGAAGCACGCTGATGTGAATCAAATGCCTCGCAATAACAGCCGATTTAACTTTAAAAAGTAGAATTTTGTCACGAAGCAGCAATTTTTATTTATACTAAAACTGTCAATTCAAATATATTTTAGGTCTTTTTCATTCCCTTTTTGCGCCATACCCAGTTTCTAGGGTGAGAATATAACAAGAGGTATAAATAATGGCGAGCGGCCGCCTGGCAAAAATGGTTGGGCCTTAGGAAAGCATTTAATGCTTTTTCATTCTCTTAAGCTCTTCCAAAACTCTTTCCCATAAATTATGTCTGATAAATCAGGCTGTAGTCCCTGTAGTCATCTCTGAAGTCCTTGCCTCCCCCCCCCCTCCTTGAATGACACCTCTATATCTATAATTGTTTGTTATATGCTCGGTTATATCATTTTCCCCACAAAGTTTGCGATTTATACATTAATCCAAAGTTGTAGCGCAATATTAAGATCTTACTTCTGTAGGCTAAACTTTAGTTCGCATGGAATTTATTGCATGAAGCAAAGGCTATAAGTTTATATTAGTCAAACCATAAATGGCAAAATTACACACCTCACTTGGGCCAGCTTCTGTTGCTGCCTCGGTTGCTGCTACACTATCCACCAACTTAGCTTTTTTAGCCGGTTGACTTTGTTTAAAAATATCGATTATTTTTCTCTGACTCATCGCACACTCTTATTCAACAAATGAATTCATTCAATACTATCTTTACTTGACAATGCTAGAGAAAACACGAGGCTCCGGGTTACTATCTTTA